>CABFWB010000222.1:66349-82219 GCA_902151455.1 Timema bartmani
CAACAAGGACCATAGTTAGGGGAGTTATTAATATCCGGGGAATCGAGAGTATCAGGAGGTAAACAAGCAGCCAACAAGGACCATAGTTAGGGGAGTTATTAATATCCGGGGAAGATGAAGTATCAGGAGGTAAACAAACAGCCAACAAGGACCATAGCTAGGGGAGTTATCAATATCCGGGGAAGATGAAGTATCAGGAGGTAAACAAGAAGCCTAGCAATATAGTGAGGGGAGGTGGCGCTCAGACCCATATTCTTGAGGGAGTAGTAGTTTCCAAGACTGTGTGACTTGAAATGCACCTCCTAGGCTCCAAAGTCAGCTAAGTAGGCAAAAACCGTCAAACTTAGTACTTGATATATATAAGTTATAATCAACTTACGTTGTCAGTTTCACCGAGTCCCCGCCAGGACAAATCACGTGACAAAGACAACGGCCGAAGACAGGCCATTAATGAGAGAGGCTGTTATAAAAGAGAAGGGGGGGGAATCAATAAAACTGTTAGGCTACGCAGATGAAAATAATACACCAACTTATCACCGTCCAATTAATCTGGGGCTTTACGTGTGGTTAACGCGGCGTTATCTGGCGACCGTGACATTTTCAATATTTCTCTGCCTGAGGAAGCGTAGGGGAAATTATGGTTGCCTACATATCAAGGACGATACGAAATAGGCGCGACAGTTCACTTGGAACAATATTAATGGTGCGATGCACTGCACACACTTTCTCGCTCCATCTATTTATTATTATCGTCATTATTAGGTGTTCTGTCTCACGACAGGTCCATCCCTTTTTGTCAGTAAGCTTAAACTGCCAATCTGCCCTGTCCTCTGCCTCCTCCTTAAGCTCCTAGAATGTTCTTTCCTTCAAGTCATCCACATGGTGTCTACTCAACCTGACCAATGAAATTCCCAACATTTTCCCTGATTTCCCCTGAGCATTTCCTAAAATTCCCGACTTAAAAGTATGTCACATCCTTCTAATTCCCCCATATCCCCCTAATTTTTCTATTAATCATTTTTTTATGAATAATAATAAGTTTTAAAATTTAAATAAACATATTTTTTTTAATTTGTATTAACATTGTTTATTAGGAATTATAAAATTTACTACACAGCTACAAAAAAAACTAATTTGAATAACATTATTATTTACTGTTTTAATGATTATTATATTTCATATTTTGAGTAAAACCACATTTTCCCAGATTTATATAGTAATTTACCAAATTCCCGGCTTATTCCCGTTTTTTTCCCGATATCTTCTAATTCCCGGCTAATTCCCGTTTTCCCTGATTTTCCCGGATGGTAGACACCCTGCATCCAATATTAGAATCCTCCTTCCTAAGCTCCTCTTTCCTTCAACCTTTCCTTCTATGGCGTGCAGAAGAGAGCTCCTCCTAAGGATGTGTTCGATCCAGTTTCCTTTGCGCCGAAGAATCACATCCAAAAATTGTTTTCTTCTCACCTTCGCTTTCCTTTACCTACAAATGGAAATAATTCCTTAAAACTCGTAAGATAGGCTTTATTTGAAAATAAATAATACTGTTGCAGAAACATTATGGGGAATAAAAAAGATTGTATCACATTCCACCTAAGATTATGAATAAAATAATATACATTGTTACAGAAACTTAGTGAGAAAAGAGTAACATATTTGTCCACCAAATAGCATAGCAATCAACTTCCCCGTTTCCAAGACATTAATTTTAAAATATATATTTCGTCATAGTCTGAAATCTTGTGGTTTTATAAAAATTTAAAATAAAGGTTTTGTTTATTTTTAATAGTCCTATACCCTACATCTTAGCAATGCTAAGTTATTTCCTATCTCAAAGAGTGGCGGAGAAATGAAGGAAATTGGAAAGATTCGCTAATATAAAGTACCCTCTAATCGCCCCCTTTTTTTCATTTTTTTTTTTTCATCTTAAACAGTGCTTAACTATAAATTTTAATCAAAATCGTTAGAGCCGATTTCGAGAGTCAATTTTTTGTTAAGTCATTGGGCCTAAAGTAAACAAACTACTCTTAATTCTAGGGTTAAATGGTTGATTAAAAAATCCCCCTCCCCCTCGGAAGCCTTATGTAAAGCCTAAACACCTAATTTTAGCCTGATCGGTAGAATGGTTTCGTTTTTAGACAGACAGACAGAAGGCGATTCAAAAACAACTTTTTCAGGTTCAGGGGGTCATGAAACGTCAACAATCAACAAAATCTCGAATTCGTGTTTTTTTTAAGATCACAATATTTTCTCTCTCCAAGAGGTCTTGAGGAAGAGGGGTTCCTCTGTCTTATTTTACTATTTTAGGCGCTTAAATAAGCTTATGTGATTGGCGCTGTTGCGTTTTTGCAACAGCTGTAAAAAAAATTAATTAACGGTTATTAGGTCAGATCCCCTCCAAGTACTACTCAATTAGTTCTTTCTGCGTATTATGATGTCATCAAAAAATCAAAAAAATGTGTATTTTCTAAGATACGAGAGTTTAAATGACGCCATGAAGGAATATTGTGAATACGTAACGGCCAGGCGTGATATCATATGTATGTTTAAAATAAAATAATAAGCTATGTTTTAAAAACAGTTTGTCATTATTGTAATTTCCTTTTTTTTTTATATACCGATAATTTACAAAAATACACAATATTCAAATATTTATTTAATAATATTATGTATTAAAGTATGTGCTTTTGATTAATATTTATAACATTATAGGTTGTTGCAAAAATTAAACTGTGTCAATATTCATATTATTATTTTTAGCGTCAGTCTCCGAAGATCAACGTATTTTTATTAAGGAAAAAAAACCTTAAAGTGAAATTATTGTAATCGAGAACATTT
Source organism: Timema bartmani (assembly GCA_902151455.1). Classification (NCBI taxonomy): domain Eukaryota; kingdom Metazoa; phylum Arthropoda; class Insecta; order Phasmatodea; family Timematidae; genus Timema; species Timema bartmani. The sequence goes on from CABFWB010000222.1 coordinate 69,188, forward strand.
TTGAGCTCGAGATCATGAGAAAGTTTTATGTGCCCCCAAACCCAAAAATTATAGTCTTGCTACAACCGGGGCTACTACCGAAACAGTTTGATGGAATTTTTTTTTTTTTTTCAAACTTGATAGTTTACGACGTTGCCCACTTAACTTGACGCACCTAAGCAGACTAAGCACTAAGACACTTAGACACCAATGTACAAAATAGAAAGAGAGGGAAGAAAATTAGTGGTTCACCCAGAGAGGATTCTTATTTATCTACTGATAACCCATTTCTCTCTTCCTCTAACGAGTTTACATACTCACTTTAATATTTGCGCCTTTAAAACCTTGGCTCGATTTTTAATTTTACCTTTTTCTTGTTTTCTATTCTAGATAGGCATTTGCTACCAAGGACTTTTTTTTAATCTAGGATCAATAAAAAAATACGTTTACAAAAAAAAAATACTTAAAGATAAATATAATAATTTTGTGACACTGTAGGGTTGTTTTAAGAATTATTTAAAAATTTATGCTTTTTGTTTTAACGTTATATCTTTACAACTCGTTGAATAAAACGTAAATAAAGTACATTTACATGGGAAATCCTATCTTGACCGGCTGTGACGTCATAGGAAGGCGACGTTCTTGAATGTTAGGATATAATGATTTTGACAAACTACTCAGATTAAGGATAGTTTACTTATGATACATTTGTGAAAAGTCCAAATTTTTCAAAAATAATTTAATAGATTTATAAGTATTAAAATTGAACCCAGGGGAGTATTTGATATGTCAAAAGAACACAATATACTTGTTTTTTAGCATAAAATTAATTTAATGGTATTATATTGATTGACAATTGATATTTAAAAATTTGTGTATGTTTTTTAGAAGGCTATACAAATTTTGTTTTAAAAAATCGTTAGCACCGCGTCTTATTACCCATTCGGGGCCTAAGTACTAACTACTTTAATGTGTTAGGTATAAGAAAGTTTGAATTTTAGAGTAAGTTTACCCGCATTGGCGTGGAAGGAGAGAATAAAACCCTTTAGAAAAAAAAACACCTTCAATACACCCGACCGGGATCGATTTCTATTTCGAGAGTGACCACGAATCGTGTAAAAAAAAACTAATTTAAAAGTGTGGAATTAGAGGACTAATTTTAATGAAATGCCCACAAAAAAAAAAAAAAGAAGAGACAAATCCNGGAGGTCAACTTACAGGTCTATAGTTGACCTTGGTTCAGAACCAGGATGTGCCTACTGCCTAAAGTAGTGGCGTATAGTAAGAAAGTCCTCAATTTAGGTGTCATCCATACCCGCCTCGGTGGCGTAGTTGGCTAACGCGCTAGTCGTGTTGAGCCCGACTGCCGAGGACGGGGAGATCGAGGTTCGAATCTCGGTCGGGTGAACTGGGGGTGGTTTTCTCTAAATGTTTTTTCCACTCTCCCTCCACGCAAATGCGGGTTCACTTCCTCTAAATTCAACCTTCCCGATTCCTAATCCATTAGCGTAATTAGTACTTAAGCGTATAACCCGAACGGGTAGTAAGACGCGGTGCAAAATAAATAAATTAAAAAATTAAATAGGTGTCATCCAGAAGCCACGTAACATTTTTTTTTTACTACTTTTTTCCTACCCCTCACCCCATTCCATTTTTTTTTTCATAGAAAAACCTTTTGTGACATTTTGTGTAGGTAATTCTCTTAAGAGACCATATGGTATAAAGCGCTACTCTCACAGTAGACTAGACTGCCGATTACGGGAAGATCGAGGTTCGAATCTCGGTCGGGAGTACTAACGATGGTTTCTTGTTCGTCCGCTGCTCGTGTTCGAAAAAAAATCGCGGGGTGGGAGGGGAGGGGGTTGACGGTACATCAATGAGAAGATTTGTTCTTGCTAATTTAGTGTGGGAGGTGATTATTGTATGGGCGCAATGCTTGTGGTGCAGTACAGTTCAGATTTTTATTTTTTAAATACTGAATTATTAATTTTCTGGATTTATTTTTGTAGTGAAATGGTCAAACAAAAAAGTTTAAAAACTGATATATGCCTATAGAGACCGGCGTATTTTATGGTACTATGCTATTCCATACTATAAAAATAAGAATAAACAAGAGGATATTTGGACGATATGTTGGAGACTGAAAGCTCAGAAATTAAACAGAAGATACGATCACTGCTTGATTCATTTATAAGGGGGCAACAGAAGCTAAAAATTACTTCAGTAAGGGGCACAGAAGAAGTTTAAAACACAAAATAGTCTGCATTCGAAAGTTTACTCTTTTTAAAAGATACAAATAAGCCGTCGCAAACACAGGATACAGAAAGGGGTATGTACCTGTGCAAAGTAGCTCGTTATTTATATCAGCCATATCCAATTCATAATCAGCTAGACTGGGTTGCTCACTGGATAACGATGGATCAACCGCGAACAAGAACATATTCGCTCCGGTATGGACGCAAAATGAGCATTTAAAGAGAACAAGAGCAAACATCGGCGAGCGCGAGCAAATATTAGCTCTTGCTCGCTCTGTTGGTGAATACCCAACAATACTGCGCTTTAAACTGCGTTAGGATTGAGGAGTGGGGTAGTGGAGGCTCGTCACATGCTCCGACCAATCCGTGAAGAGTAGTTGTCATAGCAACCGATACACGTTGCCAGATTTCTTGACAGTCACTGAGTATGCTTGCATAGTGGTAACGCGCGAAGTCCCGCTATGTGGCAACCATGCTCCCCAGCCTACCCACCACGCAATCTCCCGCTATGTGGCAACCATGCTCCCCAGCCTACCCACCAAGCAATTTCCCGCCATGTGGCAATCCTGTTCCCCAGCCTACCCACCATGCGGATCCTAAAGCAGCATACAAAGCTCGTGATTGGAGCGCGGCGAATGCTCACTTCGAATGTTCGTCTCTACAGTGCTCAGAATTTTTCTCGTTTTCTAGCCAAATTTCCCGGTCTATAAGTCGTAAGTGCTGCGATTATTTTAATGAAATGTTACTTAGAAAGGTATAAGAAAAGAACAGAAACGAAAGTGGCAGACGAATCTATTTAAAGAAAGGAGTGTTAATGGTGAAATAGACATTAATGAATATTTTGAAAAAATCCAGAAATTAGTGGTCAATACAAAAATCCTGAGGATCCCACAACATATTTAGCAGCACACAATGAATCTTCACCCCAGTTATCACTAATGATGATTGAATGACTGTGCCTGGTACGTGCGGTGGGACACATATACTGACTTGTAATGTAACAATCAAAAGGCGGGTTCTCACGTGTCATTTCCAATGATTCATTGAAAATTAATTTTTTTTAAAATGAACGTCAGAACACTCATTTCATTAGACTGAGTCATTATTTAATGCTTTCATTAAAAGTGAAAAGGAGGTCTAATTTTCTTCATTTTTAATGATCATTATTTAAAAATGAAAACAAAATGAACAGTGAGAATATTTACAATAATTAATTCCTTTTCCTTTTAATGTAAATATTTATTTAAATTCAACATTACAATGCGACCACTTTGTATTGGATTTAATCCTAAATTGACTTACCGTTATTTTATTTAATATATTTTTTTTTCTAGCTCGTGCGATAACTGCAAAAATATTTCACAAACCGCAGCTCGCATTAATTTTACACAGCGCCACATATTATATAAATGAAATGGTAGTTAATCAGTCGCATCAAGTGAACAGATTCCTTTCATTTTCATGAAAAATGAATAATTGTAAATCATTCATTGGAAATAGCGCGGGAGAACTAGCCTGAAGGGATTCGCTGGAAGGAAAAAAACAATTGACAGTCACCCGTCTCGGCGGCGTAGTTAGCTAACGCGACTCGTCGTGTTGAGCTCAACTTTCGAGGACGGGGAGCTCGAGGTTCGAATCTCGGTCGGGTGAACTGGGGGTGGTCTTTTCCTAAATGGTTTTCCACTCTCTCTCTCTCTCTCTCTACACAAATGCGGGTTCACTTCATCTATATTCGACCTTCCCAAATCCTAACCCATAAGCGTAAATAGTACTTAAGCGTATAACCCGAACGGGCAGTAAGACGCAGTGCTAAATAATAAAAAAAACTGACAGTCGTGTGTAGCAGGTGATCTCGAACCGAGCAGTTCGGCTCGTCGCTTGCTGTACTGTGCTAACTAGAGCAGGGGTTCCCAAACTGTGGGTCTCGCGACGCTCTGGGGCGACGCCGGTCTTGGTCCGGGCCGTCACGGCTATAAGTAAAAACTAAAACTTATAATGTATAGTGAAATGCAACTTGCAAATTTTCAATACGTGTACTCGTACATATTTTAAAGAATGGAATAAATCACACAAGAAAACACATCATTATTTCTTGTTAAAGCGCTCCCTTCACATGAGATCCGGATTCTAATGCTCTTTAAAAACTTGTCGTGACGTCACGCGCAACTCTCTCCCCTACAGTCTGAAAATAGACTGATCCGAGGAAACCGAAATCATAAAATACAGGATGAGATGTTTCGCCATTATGAATAGACTGTACACATGATATCATGTATAACGAAAATATGTCTACCGATACTCTAATTACTTCTTATTCAGTTTTGTAAATTTGGTCCAATTTTGTATTTTTACATTTAAAAGAATACAAGCTAATAATGTAAAAGACCATGTGTTTTTTTAGATGCCCCCAAATCAAATTTGGGCAATTTTTTTAAAATATTGGGTACAGGGTGGTCGCACGGAAAATCTGACGTTTGAAGGGTGGCGCGGTCTAAAAAAAGGGTGGGAGAACACCTGGACTATAGAATACGCGTGTTAGATAACTTACATTACAACGTTCTGTTACGTTCTGTTACAAGTCAGTCTTCACCTTTAGCTGTCGACCTATCACAATGCATAGTTAAAATTAGAAAGGGATGAAGTAGCGTGTTTGTGTAGAAGAGGGTTTAGACCAGGGGTCGGCCACCTTTTTGGGGCCCCGACACACTTTTACATTTATCAAGGGTCCCGCGATGTCACTTCGTTTCTCCACTCTACTTTTAATTTTAATTTTCTATACATTTTGTATTTATTCCTTAAATTATTCATTATTTCCTCCAATACTTATGCCCTTGCCTTTTTTTTAGAAAATACTTAAAATAAATAAAATGTACATTTCATTTACCCTGAAAGGTATCAGTCTTACCTTGACGGATTACACTATGGCCCTATCTTACAAGATGTACCATAGTGGAACATAGCGAGGTATCAGTCTTACCTTGACAGATTACACTATGGCCCTATCTTACAAGCTATATCATAGTGGAACATAGCGAAGTATCAGTCTTACCTTGACGGATTACACTATGGCCCTATTTTACAAGATGTACTATAGTGGAACATAGCGAGGTATCAGTCTTACCTTTACGGATTACACTATGGCCCTATCTTGCAAGCTGTCCCATAGTGGAACGTAGCGAGGTATCAGGGATTACACTATGGCCCTATCTTACAAGATGCACCATGATGGAACATAGCGAGGTATCAGTCTTACCTTGACGGATTACACTATGGCCCTATCTTACAAGATGTACCATAGTGTAACTAAGCAAGGTATCAGTCTTACCTTGACGGATTACACTATGGCCCTATCTTACCAGATGTACCATTGTGGAACTAAGCAAGGTATCAGTCTTACCTTGACGGATTACACTATGGCCCTATCTTACAAGATGTACCATAGTGGAACATAGCGAGGTATCAGTCTTACCTTGACAGATTACACTATGGCCCTATCTTACAAGCTATACCATAGTGGAACATAGCGAGGTATCAGTCTTACCTTGACGGAATACACTATGGCCCTATCTTACAAGATGTACTATAGTGGAACATAGCGAGGTATTAGTCTTACCTTGACGGATTACACTATGACTCTATCTTATAAACTACACTATAGTGGAATAATACAAGGTAAGCTTGCCTTTTCATGACGACTTAGTTTTCTTACACGATAAACTGAATTTCTGCGAGATCGACCTCTGGTTGACCTCTTGTTTAGACTCTTTTAACGCTCAGATTGTCGAATGTGAATCCGGCTTAGCGAGTATTTAAAAAAAACAAGCCGTGAGAAAGGAAGGTCGACTTAAGATCAAGGGTATCGTGGTTCAGTGCCAGATACTTCAAAATAAAAAGAAGAAGCGAAGAATAAATATGTAAAAGCGTGTCTGGCAATTGTTGTTGTGTGACGTATGTAATCAGGCGTGGCTGAGTGCTTGCTATTAGCAGTAGAGTCAAACTTTATTCAATAAGAAACACTTAATGTTTTTCTATTCTTTCTCTACGACGATAATCAGACACTAGACCGCCAATGTATCCTCAAGTGTGAAGGGGATCGAATTTAAACTATACTTTAATTTCTTACTTGCGTACACCATCTTGAGTCAGTTCTATCCAGTCCACCCCATTACATCATATCCCTATCTTTAGGTGGTACTACCCAGTTTACACCCTATCTTCATATTGAGCTAGTTCTAACCAGTCCACATCATTACATTATATCCCTATCTTAAGCTAGTTATATCCATTCAACCTCAATACACCTTATCTCTATCCTGGCTAGTTCTAACCAGTCCACCTCATTACATTATATCCCTATCTTAAGCTAGTTCTATGCAGTCCACCTCATTACACCGTATCCCCATATTGAGTTAGTTCTAACCAGTCCACCTCATTATACTGTATCCCCATATTGAGATAGCTCTTACCAGTCCACATCATTACACCCTATCTCCATATTGAGCTAGCTCTTACCAGTCCACATCATTACAACCTACCCCCATATTGAGCTAGCTCTTACTAGTCCACATCCTTACATCCTAGCCCCATATTGAGCTAGCTCTTACCAGTCCACATCATTACAACCTACCCCCATATTGAGCTAGCTCTTACTAGTCCACATCATTACATCCTAGCCCCATATTGAGCTAGCTCTTACCAGTCCACATCATTACAACCTACCCCCATATTGAGCTAGCTCTTACCAGTCCACATAATTACACCCTACCCCCAGCTTGAGCTAGTTCTAACCAGTCCACCTCATTACACCCTATCTCTTTCAGGTCCATTCTAATATTATCCCCCTGCGTCCTGAGTCTAGGGTCACACCATTATGTTTGCTAGTCAATATATTAAATACTTTTCTGGATTCTCCCCATTCACCCTGCATGTTCTGCCCACCGTAACTTGTGATATTCGATTACACTGACAATGTATGATGACGAGTACAGGTATGTAACTCATATATATGTAACTTCCTCCACTCTCGATTATCTTCGATCCTGTTTGGACCAAATAATTTCTTAAATATCTTGTTTTCAAGCATACTAAATTTATTCTAGTCATGTAATATAAGAGACAGCGTTTCACAACCATAATTATACTACTATAAAGCCACATGGCTGACTCACTCACTCACTGATATTAATGTTCACCCACTTCCAGATGAGATAGAAACTTTAAATTTGGCAAACTTATAGCTTCTAGCCTGTAACCAACGGGAAAATTCTAAAAAGTTAAAAAAAAATGTTTAACCCCCGAAATAAATTCAAAATGGCGGAGCAACTTTAAAGTCGGTGCGGACCTTTCTTTGGAGGTCTCTTGTGGCTAAACGGTAAGACCAAATAAAAAATCGGATTGCACCAGCTGCTACGGATTTAGCGAGATCCACAAGTTTGGTCCTATTACTTTTTGTCGTGTCTCCATCGGTCATACCTTAGATAGAGCTAGATTTTTTGATTTTAGGTAAATTTTGCACATTTTCCACACATTTTTGTAATATTCTGACACACTTATGGGACAGCTAGAATCATAAAATTTGGCAGGCATATTGACACATCCAATTGTCATAAGCGTGCCAAGTTTGATGATTCTAGTTGCCCTATAAGTATGGAGAAACTAAAATAATGTGTGAAAAATACAATAAAATACCGGTAACGTTAAGTTGTTACGTTCAAACCAACGCTGGTATTACATTAGTTTACATCCACTTGCAAAGAAAACTCACGGGGGGGTTTGGTGCAACGAACAAAGCAAGTCATCATTTATGAGGTTGAAAATTAGTTTTGATTGCGGATACAGCCACCTCTGAATAAATTGTTTCCGATAACTTATTATCGGCCTCACGATCCCTTTATGTCCAAAATCTTTAGCAGAGTTGGTAACACGTTTGTTCATCGAGATAAGGCTCTCCGAGTTCGATCCTAAGCACGGTTGAAAATTGTTTTAAATTTGTGAAATTGGTTATTTCTCTTAAGGTGCGGCAGAAGGGAGCACGAGTATTTTTACAGTTTTTATAGAATTGCAATTTTTTGGTCAAAATAAATAAAATATTTCTCTAGTAGCAACATAGAGTTTTGTTTTCTGCACATGATAACATCAACAAATCTTGAATATCTGTTAAGGGTGTCCTGGAATTTTGTCAAAACTTTTTCTCTTTATTTAAAAAGTTTTGACAAAATTCCAGGACACCCTTAACAGATATTCAAGATTTGTTGATGTTATCATGTGCAGAAAACAAAACTCTATGTTGCTACTAGAAAAATATTTGATTTATTTTGAAAAAAAAAATTGCAATTCTATAAAAACTGTAAAAATACTTTCGCTCCCTTCGGCCGCACCTTAAATCACGTGATCCCCAGTTGCAGTTAGTTCAGTTTTAAGAAAGTTTGTTATCGATTAATATTTGTATTGGTTTGAAAAAAATCATCAATAAAAATAAATGCAATAAAATTAATTAAATTGAATATTTAATTCATTATATATTAAGGATTTGGTAGGAAGGACATATTTTAGGAAAAAATAATATAAATTATTTATTTTAAGATAAATAGTGATAACAATTTATACGTAGGTTACATCCGGAACGTGTGACGAGACGCAGTTACAAAAAAAAAAAGTTATTTGTGGTATTTTATAGATATTGATAATATTTTTCAAAATTGACAGATGCAACCCTTCACAGAACTTGACGTTTGAATACATTAAAATAGTTCTAGTACCTTTTGTAAACATTTTTTTTAGGTATTTAACGTGCACTTTCTGAACCATGTGATTATATCGGCACACGAGAATTTCTATGAGCGAGAGCGAAATTACCTCAATTTTGCAGGGCAAGGTATGTTCACAGATTATATATATATTTTTTAATTTCCTTAAAGTTCCTTTCAACCAGAATTTCAACGTGTTCAGTGGCGTGTCGTGCCAGAGAAAGCAGAGCTTGTTGAAAGTGTACCTGTGATATGTTCTCCCACATATACGGCCCCCATTTGACCAATCGTACAAAGGTTCTGCTCTACTACTACTACTACTATTATTATTATTATTATTATTATTATTATTATTAGCACCACGTCTTACTACCCGTTCGGGTTATACGCACTTACGCTAATGTGTAATGGTAGGGTGATTGTGAGATGAAATGGAGGAGCTACAGTTTAACGTGGGATCCGAACCACGGTGTAGGCCTGGCATTCCTCTACTACTCTCATTGGAAATGTATTTTTATGTTGACCAATGAGTGTTCCTGGGTGTCCTAAGTCTTACTACCCGTTCGGATTATATACTTGTGTACTAATAACGCTAATTGTTTTAGGGATTAGGAGGGTTATATATTTAGAGGAAGTGTACCCACATTTTCGTGGAGGAAAAGCGGAAAACTATTTTTTTGGAAAACCACCCGACCGAGATTCGAACTTCGATCTCCTTGTCATCAGCAGTCTGGTCTACTGCGAGAGTTGCGCCTTAGACCGTGCGGCCATCGAAGCGGGTGATTACAACTATTATTTTACTATCGAATTTCCGAGGTTTTCCAGAAGTATTTTTCCATTTTTCCAGGCAGCTTAGATTGAAGAAAAAAAGAGTAATAAAATTATATTTTCCATCAAACTGTCTAAGTGTGACGTCATGCAACTTATATATAAAACAGGATGATTTTTAAGATTGACGGGAAAATACATCTTCTGTCACTTCACAACCCTTGTTTAAGGGGTAGTAAGACATGTTTGAATCAGTGTGCTTCGGGGTTTTTAGGGGGAAGGTGGTGCTTAGTATTTTCTTACGTTTTATTACGAGGGAGATAGAGGCGGATGGGGCTGAATCTATATTAGGTAAGATTTTTTTATCAATGTTTATAGTGAGACAAAATCCAATTTTTTCAGAAAATAAAATATAAATATTATAAAATTTCACATATATTTCATTTACTTAGGCTATATGTTACACCTAATTGTACTGCAACTAAAAGTATTCTACAATTTCTTATTTCTGGCTTCAATGTTTAAAAGTAATTCAACTTTTAAAATAATCTATTTTAGCAAATCGTAAAAATAAATATAAGATAGAGAGGGTGGTGGGGGAATTTGTGGTTGTGACGTAAAATCTTACGTAGGGGACAGAAGGGGTCAAAAATCATGAAAAAAAAAGCCTTATGTAAATTAAGGACGACCCCTTAGCCCTTAGTCCATCCAAAAAAAACCTACTAGTTTAAGATTTTCGTTAAATTTCCCAAATTCCCCAAGTATTCCAGTATTTTTACTGGGTTTTGTCTAAAATTCGAAGTGTTTCCCCCGGTTTACCAGGCGCGTGGCAGCCCTGGTGTTCTTGAGATTGTTGAGAATATATCCCAGGTACAGTTTAATAAACTAACTCTGCTTATCTTGGCAACCCTCCACGCCACGCCACTGGTGAAGTGACGTTACATTTACATGGAAGAAACCAAATAGTTTTAGATTGGTTTGTTTTAGTTACAATTTGGGAACTACAGTAGCCCCATGGCTTCTTTGGTGCTGACTGACAGTTCACAGCTGACTTCTGACAGTCAACATTTAGGCATATACCTAAATTTTGACTGTCAGAAGTGACAGCTGCTAAACACATGTTTTTTTGCAGATCATATGGTTCGGCGTACGGGTACATAATTAGGTCTGGTAGCTTTTCAAAACCTACAGCTGTCAGTCAGCACCAAAGAAGCTATGGGGCTACTGTAGTAACCAAATATAACCCGTGTCGGAACTTAAAACATTTTGGAACTAATAACTAATGTGTTTATAGACCTATATATACATATATAGGCCCATACACATACATATATATATATTCTTTAATGCATTTTGATTTACTACCCATCCTGAATCTATAAATTTAATTACACTAATGACGTGGGAATAATAAAGGTAGAATTTAGAGGAAGTTTACCCGCATTTTCATTGTGAAATAGTGGAGAACGTTTTAAGATAAATTAAGTTCAGTTACACCCTATCGGAATTCGAACACCACAACCTTCCCCATCACCGGCAATTCAGTATACCGAGACGCCTAAGTACTCTTAAGCCACCGAAGCGGATCGTTTTTTTATAAAGTCATATAAGTTTTAGAAAGAGCACGTCCAATAAATAAAACAAATAAATAATACTTTTCTCATCAAATTTTAAAGGTACACGCACCTGAAAAGTCAGAATCCGTCCACCTCACAAAAGATTTGTTTATATAGAAACAGCTGTCAGAAGACGTTTTGACGTGACGACTGGTCAAGCAGTCGATGATAATATATCTCACTTCCCCGCTTTAAAAAAGAAAATTAACCACAAATATTTATTCCACGTGGAAGGAAAATACTCCTCGAATGAGTAGTCACCCGATTTTCAAACACCAGGTGAAGAAAGTCCTTTCTCTAGCCGCGCCGGAAATTAAACGTCAAAGACGTCATCCACGAGAATACTGTGACGCAAGAAAACCTGACGTGTCCTTTAAGTAAGTAACAACAATAATGAAAGTTCTGTCACCCCTTTTAACCTCACGCGACACACTGAAAAGGTGAAGGGGGGTTTACAGAAACAAAACGTGCTCTTAAGGCGGTTAGGAAACGTTCACTCTTGAGTCGTCGTCGTCGGTTCTTGCCGCTGACTCGTTTTCCAGCGCACGCGTCACAGGGGGATGAAAGAGTGGGGAGGGGATAAGTTGGAGGGGGCCACCGGACCTCGTTCTTGGCTCTCGGGGCCCCTGGCCTATTGATCGGTAGTTCTCTCCCACCCTCCTACCTCAGCCGACGGTTCGCGAACAGCGGCGCGCGCATCTACTGTTTCCCCCCTCCACCTCTTATCACCCCTTAAACACCATTAATCAAAACCGAGCGCACTAATGATCAGAGGGATTTTAAAAGAGGGGAAGATTGACGCGCCAACTTTGAAATTATGACAGCCGCCAGTAAACCTACACTTCATTATCGGCAAAATAAACAAACAAAAGGATACACGACAAAAAAAAAACACATCTTGCGCGAATGAGTGACTATGACGGCTTTAATTACATGGTGGCCCGACCCCTTAGCTAATCAGATAGCGCGTCTATTTACTTGACTAAGTATCCCGTATTCGATTCCTGGAGCGAGGGAGAAATTAATTATTGGTGAAATTGCGGCTCCCTCCATCCCAATGATGAAATAACGATCGGGAGTATGGTTGTTATGTTTGTATAGTTTAGTTCGTTTGTAGGTCGTGTGATGATGATGATGATGATTATTATTATTATTATTATTATTATTATTATTATTATTATTATTATTATTATTATTATCAGTCAGTTCATAAAGCGCAAGTCAAATACCTCAAACATATAAATATACCAGTTATTCAGATCCCGATTGAGATTGATAAAATAAAGAGAGAAAGTCATATAGTAGAGAAATGTCCCAGCAGTTTAGATAGCCGGGATTTGAATCATCTGGGACAGAATCGAGCACGATAGCAATTAGCCGACTCTGCAGGTCCTAACCTACCACAGGACTGGACTAGTTGTCCCTTATGTCCCGAGGGTGGGCTAGTTGTCCCTTCTATCACGAGGGTGGGCTAGTTGTCCCTTCTGGCACAAGGGTGGGCTAGTTGTCCCTTCTACCACAAGGGTGGGCTAGTTGTCCCTTCTGTCACGAGGGTGGGCTAGTTGTCCCTTCTGTCACGAGGGTGGGCTAGTTGTCCCTTCTGTCACGAGGGTGGGCTAGTTGTCCCTTCTGTCACGAGGGTGGGCTAGTTGTCCCTTCTGTCACGAG
>CABFWB010000222.1:101129-123205 GCA_902151455.1 Timema bartmani
GGGTAGTAAGACGCAGTTCTAAGTATTATTATTATTATTATTATTACTATTATTATTACTATTATTATTAGCACCGCGTCTTACTACCCGTTCGAGTTATACGTACTTACGCTAATGTGTAATGTCAGGGTGATTGTGAGATGAAATGGAGGACCTACAGTTTAACGTGGAATCCGAACCACGGTGGAGTCCTGGCATTCCACACATTCACAAGTTGTGATTAATACACGTCTTGTCAGAGGTGAAGGAAGGGTTTGGCAATCAGATAAATCTGTGCCGGGACCGAGGATTGAGCCCCAGACCCTCAGCACAGAAGTCTGACATCTTACCCCTAGATTATTATTATTATTATTATTATTATTATTATTATTATTCACATGGTGATGTCAACAGTTGTTGAATATCTGTCAAGGGTATCCTGTAATTTAATAACAACTTTTTCTCTTCATTACAGATATTCAACAACTGTTGCTTTCACCGCGTGAAGAAAATTAAACTAAATGTTTCTACTGGAGAAATTTTTGATTAATTTAGACCAAAAAAAAAAGTTCTTATATAAAAACTGCAAGAATACTTAGAACTCGAGTTCCCTACACTTAAAGTGCATCAAAGTTAATCTGCAACCCACTTGGAGATCACCAAGGACGAAACGTTCTCAAAAGAGGTAAGATCTTAGTCCGGGCGTGAGATTGTGGGGGACACGCGGGGCTGAGGAATCACGCAATTCGCCGTTGAGCAACGCCGCCATGAATATATAAAGGAGTCCTCGGTTAGATGGGGCAAACCCTCCCATTCCCCCCGCCTCATGGAAAGTGGTTGAATTATTGAGGACCACAGCGTGGTCCCCAACTACTCCCGCACCTTCCTCTTCCTATCCCTTAGGGCCACGAAGCAAGAACAAGTAGAACATAACAGTCAGCTTAAAACTACCCCCTTGACAGGTACTTATACAACTCCCAAAGGAGGAATTAAAGAAGGAGGTAAAATAAAAGAAGTCGCCACAACTTTTTTAAAGTACCCAATTTGTAAGATTTCGTGACAACCTTTAAAAAGTAAAAAATTAGTAGGCCTGCATAAATAAATATAAAAGTAGGCCCACCACCTTGTCTCAAATCCTTGATTCCTCAAATCCTCGACTCCTCAAATACTCAATGTCTCAAATATTCTAATCCTCAAATCCTCGATTCCTCAAATACTCGATGCCTCAAGTACTCGATGTCTCAAATCCTCTATTCCTCAAATACTCGATGTCTCAAACCCTCCATTCCTCAAATCCTCGACTCCTCAAATACTCAATGTCTCAAATATTTTAATCCTCAAATCCTTGATTCCTCAAATACTCGATGTCTCAAGTACTCGGATGTCTCAAATCATCCATTCCTCAAATACTCTAAACCTCAAATCCTCGACTCTTCAAATACTCGATTCCTCAAATATTTTAATCCTCAAATCCTCGATTCCTCAAATACTCAAGTACTCGGATGTCTCAAATCCTCCATTCCTCAAATACTCTAATCCTCAAATCCTCTAATCCTCAAATCCTCGACTCCTCAAATACTCGATTCCTAAAATCCTTGATTCCTCAAATACTTTAATCCTCAAATCCTCGATTCCTCAAATACTCGATGTCTCAAATACTCGGATGTCTCAAATCCTCCATTCCTCAAATACTCTAATCCTCAAATACTCGACTCCTCAAATACTCGACTCCTCAAATACTCGATTCCTCAAATCCTCGATTCCTCGACTCCTCAAATCCTCGATTCCTCGAGTCCTACGGTGTTTGAGAGTTTCAAGAATAATTGTAGATATCTAAAAAAAACTATATTAATAAAATGTAGAGTTTGTTTGTCTGTCACGAGCGTTGCGTGATATCTACAGCACGCGGAGGTCTGACATTTTAAAATTACTAACCTCTGTGCACAAACATGTGCGCTTAAAAGATAGAATTTTAAATTTTTGGCCAAATATATTTTTTTAACTTATTAAAAACTAGGTCGGAAGAAATAAAATGAAGAGATTTTTTCTGTCTGTTCGAAGTTGAGAAAAGCCTTTCAATGTATTGCGTGGCTACCCCAGGTGATGCCGGATACTTCTGCTACCCTTGACCACAATATGAAGAGCTTGACTTCAAATAACAATTTTAACCGATTGTTGAAATAAATTAAAAGAATAAAATTGTATTTAATACTAATTTGTTTACTAAAAAAAAAGTGTTATCAATGTTGTTTATGACGTAATGGAAATTACGAACAAAATTTAAGTTGTCTGTTGCAACAAACCTCAAAGCACTTTTTTTTAATTAAATTTTAAATATTTTTACCTTAAATAAAAATTGTAAATTTTTAAATATTTGAAGATAAATTTGAATTCAAGATTTGAAAGAAAATTTAAGATTTGAACTTGAGAAATATAATATTCAAACCCTTCTTTAAATTAACAATTTTATGGAAAAAAAAAACTACCTAAATAAATTGTACGGTACACCGCAATGACTTTCTCACTGCTTTACCTAAATTGTACTTATTATCTCGTAGTATTGGTGAAACTAAATAATATACATTGTAGAAAAGACAAGTATTATAAAAAAGAGCATCACATTACACCAAAGAGCATAACAATCAGGCCCCGGGTAGGATAAGAGTGGCAAGTGGTTGAGCGATATAGCGAGAAAGTAGTCAGCGGTACCGGCTACAACAAAAGTGGTAATTTCACCACATTTCAAAGAGGTACTCTCGTCCAGTTGTCAACATAATTATAAAGTTTATTGATGATCCAACCTCATTCCAAAGCATTGGTCTCTCGACTGCACCTCTGAAATAAAGACTTCAGTCTCAATACCCATCAATTTATGTGAGGATTTGAAACTTTTTTATTTATTGTTTTTAGATGACATTTGCGCTTCATTACTTAAAATTTTCACTTGACCAGATGACACTGCTTGCATTCCACAAGCATTCAATCTTTTGGCCTGTATCGTAGGCCGAGGCCTAATGCCAGATTCACACATGCAGGGCCGCGTCTAGGGGGTTGGCGTGGGGGGCAAAGGGGGCAATCGCCCCAGACCTCATGTTCCAGGGGTCACATTTCCTCCAAAAATTATTAAATTCAATTACAGTTACTATTCTAAACTTCACATCAAATCATGTACAGACAATTAACAGCAATAAGAATTCATTTGGTGATAGGATTTTATTCCAGATTCCGGAAAACCTCTAACTTACGTTATGTATGTTATTCGAATAATGTGTTGCAGTACAGTAGAATACGCAACAAATTGTGCTACCGCTGTCGGTCTACAGAAAGCTAATAATGCAAAGAGGAATGTACTTTTGTTAAATTAATTGGATTGAGTGTTTGCATTTAATGAAGAACAGTCATTTAATGGGTTGATCAATATTCAATAAAAAATGAGAAATTATTAAGTAACATAAGTACTGAATACGTATCAATTTATCATAACGGCTCAATATGGAAAAACTGCCGTACAAAAGGGAGGGGGCTCAGATTTTTTTCTGGCTCGGGCCTCACATTTTCTTAAAACGGCCCTGCGACACATGAAGCTACGCTATGCTATGTTTTAAGATCGCTAGCCAAGTATTTAAACGCACATCACGCTATGCCGTACTATGCTATGCCGTGCTAAGCTACGCTATGCGAGCGAAATCGCGGACCGGCCGATTTTTACATCTCACTCGCGCTAGGTGTTGTGCTACGCATGCGCACAGTGGGCAGACCCACCAAAAGGCCATGTTGTCTTGAAGACTTCAAATACTCTACTAAACTTTCCAAAGTATAGCGTAGTACAGCTCACTGTGTGAAACACATGAGAAAAAATGTCGCACAGCGTAGCTTTATGTGTGAATCCAGCCTAACTCCCCATTTCCAAGACCTACATTTAAATATTATATTTGCTCATAGCTCGGACAATATTGGTTTTATAAACATATATTATTATTATCATCATCATCATCATCATCATCAAACATAAGCCGGTATAAGTCTCAATTGTCAGTTTTATAAAAATATCTCACACATAAAAAATTATATTTATTAGTGCCTTTTTTTAGCACCGCGTCTTACAATCCGTTTGGGCAGCACACTTATGTACTAATTACGTTGATGGGTTAAGGAAGGTAAGGTTGAATTTAGAGGCAGTGTACCCGCATTTACGTAGAGGGAGCGTGGGAAACTATTTTGGAAAATCATCCCTCGGTACACCTGACAGGTATCGAACCATTGGTAGTTTAGTCTATTGCAAGAGTAGCACCTTAAACTACGCGACCACCGAACCTGATTTAATTAGTGCTAAAACTTTGCAATTGCAAGTCATTTCGTATCTCAAAGAGCTGTGGATATATGTTCAAAATTGAAAATATCTCAAGTAAAATTACCCTCAAAGTGATGTTCACGGTAAATTTAGAATTGCCATTTTGTTTGTGGTTCAAACAGTGCCTAGATTAAAAAAAAATAATCCAGATCATAGAGTCGATTTTGAGAAAAATTGATTATTTTTTCTCTCTTTTTGCCTTTTAGTAAACTACTCTTAGTTTTAGGGTTGGATATCTAATTCCAAAAATTATTCTGGGGAACCTTTTGAAAACCAAGTTACATTCAGCCCGATCAATAAAATGGTTTAGGCTCTAGTCCGTGATACAGACATAGAGATGGACAGACGGCATCTCGACAACCACTTTATCAGGTTTACGGGGTCATAATACGTCAACATCCATCAAAATTTCGAACTTTTATCACAATATTTCCTCTCTCAGTGTGTGGTATGCTAGCTTGGACAGGCAGTAAAACGCGTAGTAAAATAAATTAAATTAAAATCATCCTCGTTCGCCCCCCCCGATTTTCAACATTTCTCAACTCGAGGCACACTTTACGAGGCACTAAAATTGTCAAGGGACACCATACTTTTTTAAGGAGAGATTTTATCATTTAAAAAACCTAGTAGGACTTTTTAAGATTGTGTTTAAGAGTTCAAAAACTAAAATTCTAATAAGTGTGTTATTTTAAAAAAATTTGATCATGGATTTATAGAGATTAATTTTTGTTCCTAAATTATTTTTTTCTCGCTTATTTTTTTTAATCTTCCGCGGTACACCTTTTGAAAAACCCCGTCCTTCATTAGTGGTCAGTAATTGGCGGCCCGTGGACCAGATCCGGCCCGCGAAGGTCTACCTTCTGGCCCTCAGGGTCACAGCCTAAAGCACCTACTTGAACGAATACAGCAACTAAATTATTAAAAAGCAGACTCATTCATAAACTTAATTATTTATTCATAAGTATTAATAAAGTAACAATTTATATAAATACTAAATACAAAATTAAATCTAATGAGAAACATTGTATTTCTCGTTTTCCGCTATTTTGCGAAAGTCGGGTGTTATGGGTGGCACAGGAAGTTCGTAGCGAGTTCTATTATTGGTTCAATTTGTTCCGGAGGTTTGTTTTGATTTGGTTCCTGTCTGAGAATCCCGCTTCCTAGGCATCCTATGTAGACCCGAACATAAAAGTATGTACACAATACATTTTTACCTGAACGACAGTTGAAAAATCATTTGTTTAGGTTTCGGGTTACCAACACTTATAAAAGATCACTGTTTTGTTATAATTGATAAGTTTTTTGATTACATATTATATTTTACATTTAAAATAACGTAATATTACATTTTTTTCACACTATTTCATTTCTTTAAATCATTTCTTTTTATCCAATCCGAAATAATAATTTAAACATAATTAAAAGTACTTATTTTTTGTTTTGGAATGGTATTTATGTTTAATATAGTGCATAAATTAATACCATTTAAAACAGGCATCGTATTTACTTGAAAAAGAGAAAATACTTGTAGTTTTTCATATATATAATAAATTATTTCATTATTATTTAGCTGTATTTTGAAATATTTAACAGAATAAAATATTGTTAACCAATGTGTGGGTGCACCATTGTAAAGAGCTTGTTTGCGGCATCACCAATCACATGAATTAAATTCGTGTCGCAATTTTGAAGCTATATTCGTTACACATTTTGTTAAAGTGTTGTGAATAATAATTTTTTTAGGTGGAATGAAATGATAAATAAGCTTTGTGCCCGACCTCAAATAAATATAAATAATATTGGCCTAAATTGCTGTGGTTATCCAAAGTGACGTGTCAGCTGTTTGCGCAGGGATACATTAGGGACTATTTCTAATAACTTTTTGAGCTGCCATCCATTTAAGCTCGGGGGATGAATGTACTTTACTCAACACGTACAATGCGATATCTCGAACATGTTCATGTAATTAACCCGCCTCGGTGGCGTAGTTAGCTAACGCGCCAGTCGTGTTGAGCTAGACCGCCGAGGACGGGGAAATCGAGGTTCGAATCTCGGTCGGGTGAACTGAGGGTGGTTTTTCCTAAATGGTTTTCCACTCTCCCTCCACGCAAATGCGGGTTCACTTCCTCTAAATTCAACCTTTCCGATTCCTAATTCATTAGTGTAATTAGCACTTAAGCGTATAACCCGAACGGGTAGTAAGACGCGGTGCTAAAAAAAAAATCAGGTAATTAAGTACCTGAATTAAACCAAAATTGCTCCAAACTTTTGTGTTAACATAGTATAAACGCAAATATGGTTTTAAAAAAATGTTAGTACATTTTTTTAATCTTTACGAAGGGGGGAAAAAACTAAAAAAAAGGGCTCATTCTGGATTTTGATAAAAGGTAGAAAGTAGGCCTTATAAATTGTTTGTGTAATACAGGTAGCCCTTAAAATGTTTTTATATGGTCATACGGCCCCCAAACCAAATTAATTGGCGACCACTGCCCTAGAAGCAATGTATTGCTAAAGGTTCCTCTTTGACGTCATCAAACCCTCCCTCCCCACCAACCCTGGAGACTACCCTTATAATCGAACATCCCAGCACTACCTGCGTCACAGACAACACCCCTCCCTCTCTAAACCCTCGATGATCAAGGAAAGGATGTGCGTCACACGTGACGTCATAGATAACTGGTTCAAGTTAAAACAGTGGCGCTTTAAGACTGCGCAACCACCTTCATCGGAAAAAGGGGGGGAGCGGATGTCTAATAAAGACGTGGAGGGAAAAGACTTGATGAAAAAAAAACCCACCAGAGCAGCCAATACAATTAAAAAAAAGGGTTCATTTCATGTCATACTGTAGCTGATATTCATATTTTTTAACCGCGTTTTATCTTATCATTAGTTTTTTAGTATCGCGTCTCAATATTAATTGAGGTAGGCCCGCCACGCGGGGACTACTATTGGTGGGCTACCATAGCCCAGGCCCAAGATCAAGTTTACCAATCTAAAAAAAAAAATCATCATGGAAGAAATAAAAAAAAAATCCAATATATTATTTCTGTTCTCAACATTCATTTTTCTCAACTAATACAAAACNTAAAAAAAGTTCGTCAACTTTTGTCATACTGTAGCTGATATTCATATTTTTTAACCGCGTTTTATCTTATCATTAGTTTTTTAGTATCGCGTCTCAATATTAATTGAGGTAGGCCCGCCACGCGGGGACTACTATTGGTGGGCTACCATAGCCCAGGCCCAAGATCAAGTTTACCAATCTAAAAAAAAAAATCATCATGGAAGAAATAAAAAAAAAATCCAATATATTATTTCTGTTCTCAACATTCATTTTTCTCAACTAATACAAAACTAACAGCGATGAATAAGGTATCAGTGGATAGGATTTTTTTTTACCGACTTCTGACATAGCATACTCAGTTTGCGTTAAAGCACATTGTTTAAAATTTAAGTTAAAAGAAAAATCTAACAATATTTTTGTGTCAATTACCGAAAATAAACTCTCTTTGCTATTTTGTGTATACACTTCGCTTAGTATTTAATTTCAACAACCCAACAAAAGAATAATAAGGTTAACGGTTTCTAGTAAAATTGAATAAAAGAATAGATCAGTCAAACCGATCAAAAAGTGGAACGATATTCAAATGTGGTTGAAAGAGAAAACTGACTGATCATTCAAAGTGAACAAAAGAATAACAATATTATACTGTGACTGAAAAATAAGTGAACAATAGAATAAATATATTCTACTGTGACTGAAAGATAAGTGAACAATAGAATAAAGATATTCTACTGTGACTGAAAGATAAGTGAACAATAGAATAAAGATATTCTACTGTGACTGAAAGATAAGTGTGTATGGATCATTCAATTGAACAAAAGATATCCTGCTGTGACTAAAAGCGAAAAGTGATCGTTTCAGTTTAACTGAAATAGTGTCCTCAAGTTATCTATGAATCATCTTTAGTGGTCAATCACAGTGCTTAGGTGATAACCGGCCCTCTTAACTGGATCAGTTGATTGAAACCCGCCCACTTAATCACGCGAAAGGTCGCGTCCATCGAACCATCGATCTGTGGGGAAAACATTTTGTGAAGGAAGGGGGAGGAGACGTCCACGCGGTGTTTGGAAATTTGAAAAGGGGGTGGAGGGACCAAGCGGTGTGGGTTTTTTTTCCCCTTTTACAAAAGGTTTCTTCCATCCTCACCGCACGTGACACAAAAACAAGTCCTGAAAGGTCACGTCAGTCCAGCGAATGTCCGAAGCTATTTGAATATTTAGAGGGAGGTTTATTGGAGCCATCTATCAATCATAGAGCGCAGGATAACTACAGTCCAATCTTCATAGAAAGGGCCCTTTGAAAAAATACAAACTTTTAGTGCGGTTAGTATTGATTACCATCGAGCAAATTAGTCATCAAATAAACGAGTCGACCCGCTTCGGTGGCCGTATGGTCTAAAACGTAACTCTCACGACAGACTAGACTGCCGAATACTGGGAGATCCTGATTCGATCCCGGTCGGGTGTGCTGAGGGTGGGTTTACTAAATGGTTTCTCACTCTCTCTCCACGCTAATGCGGGTACACTTTCTCTAAATTCAACCTTCCCTATACCTAGCACCTTAGCGTAATTAGTACATAGAGAGAGCCCGAACCGGTAGTATGACGCGATGCTTTAAAAAAAGGTATTTTAGAAAAAACATCGAATTAGTGTATAGATTCACGTCCGTCCTTCCCCTTTTTTTGCCCTTTTACTCCATACACCATTTTTTAGAGGTGTTTAAACATTCGCGCTACCCCTCTTCAAAGCGTGATTTCTTAGATAAAAAGAAGCCAAAAATATAAAATAACAAACGTTGTCTTATGCAATGTTTTCAAAATGGATGACATCGTTGTCAATTGAGGTAGGGATAAACACTATTGCAGTGGTGTACCCAAAAATGTATTTTGGATAATGTATCTAATCAAGGCCTTAGCCAGAATGCAATTTCGGGGAGTATGTGTGGTTTTTAGGGGCCACCACGCTCTAACCACTTGAGTCAAAGAAAATGTATAATATTAAATTACTATAAATTAATGACATTCATTTCATTCATAGTAGGTAGTAGTAAAAAAATTAATCAAATGTGATAAATTTATATACTAATTTTGGTTTGTTAATAAAGGTTGAAGAAAATTTGAAGCATGTTTTAAAAAGAGGTTTTATTTTGAACTCCAGGACTATTTTGATAATATTTGATATTTTAGAAAACTAAATAATTAATTGATGGTATTTGAAAACAAAATCCAAAAAGAGATGAAGATACTGGAGAGTGCACGAGGTTTGATAATAAAAAAAAATTATGTTTGCATGTCACCCAAATAATGTTCACATGTCACATGTCTGTATTTTTTAACTATGTATAAATAAACTAAACTCAACTGTCACCTAATGTTACACGTGCCATATATTTGCCAACCTTGCAATAGCCAATACTCATTGAGCTACATTTTCAACTTATTTTGTTAAAATAAATCACATGTTGTACACGTTTATATTCACTTTGTATTTGTAAATTTTTAAACAAACTCTTGTTTGTACAGAGAAAGTCAAAGTGTTAATGTTATCCATGTTAAGGCCACATTTACCCTTTGACCTGTTTCTAAATAATTCTAAGATAATACTACATTAAAAATATGTGTAATGTAGAAGTACAAAAACACCGCCACATACGGTTGTGGGGGCAAAGTTCCGAAAAGTTTCAGCATGCCTTGCATGTGTAGGCCGGAATTGAGGTCCAAGCATTGATGAAATATTTAGTAGTATCGCACAAAACCAAAAATATAAGACATGCACAAAAATATTACTTATAAATAATGATCGGGTAAGCTAGATTAATATACTAATTTCTGTTGGGGAGAAGGGGATTGATGTACCCAGAAAATTGTATAATTATGTGTTTTGTTGTGTGTTAGTTGTGAAATTGAGGCCAGCAGTTTTATGCTAACTGTGTAACACTTGCCCTTTTATCCTCTTTTAAACGTTTAATTTAATACTACATAAAAAAAACTTACACTAAGATTATTTTAGAAAATACAAGGAATATATTTATTTTTATCGTCGCATCTTACTAACCCTTTGGGTAATATGCTTATGTACTGATGTGTTAGGGTTGGTAATGTGTTAGAGTTGAGAGATATTGAATTTAGAGGAGGTGTACCCACATTTGCGTGAAGAAAGAGTGGAAGACCATTTAGAAAAAAAAATTCTCAGAACACATGACCGGGATTCGAACTTTGATTTCTCTATCACTGGCAGTCCAGTATATTACAAGAACATTTAGACTATTTATACCATTTGGGCACTGAACCGGGCACATTGTTTTTTAAGCACTACATTTTACTACCTCTTCAGGTTATATGCTTATGTACTAAATTCTGTGATAGGATAGGGATGAAGAAAGTTGAATACAGAGGAGGTGTACCCATATTTGCGTGGAGGGAGAGTGGAAAACCATTTTTCAATAAAATCAACCTTAGTATAACTGATTGAGATTCAAACCTCGATCTCCCTGTCATCGGCAGTCTAGTTTATTGTGAAAGCGATGCCTAAGACCATGCGGCCATCAAAGCGGGTCACATTGATATTGTTTTAATATATTTTTATAATTTTTTTATAAGTATTGATACTATCTATTGACAGTTCATATTGCATGACTTGACATATAAATACATGAAAATTGTTTTAATAAAATATTATGACCGTCAAAAAAGTATTTTCCTATTTGAATCTGACTGTAACTATAGTATGAGGTTGGAATGTTATAAAACATTGAAGGCGGTCATAATCTGCACACAAAAGGATAGGAGCTAGTGACATCCATAATAAAATTGGAGGAAAATAAAAATTTACTCTATTGTAAGTCAACACTAAATGAAGACAGGATAAGCGATTCATATCGTGAAGCCTGGATCAGAGGTCAATTGGTAAATAAACTCTGATGGATCTTTTTTTTTTAATTTACCAAATTCCCAACTTATTCTCGTATTTTCCCAACCACTTCAAATTCCCGGATGGTAGACACCTTGGGAAATACATCTTCTGTTACTTCCCAACCCTTGTTTAAGGGGTAATAAGATATGTTTGAATGGATGTGCTTTTAAGTTCACTTTTTCGATTTTAAGCTTTCAGTCAAATGTCCCAAATTAACAAATATTCCAGTGCTTTTACCACATTTTGCAAAATTCTCTGGGTTTTTTCTTGTATTTTACACACAAAAAAAACTATGTTTTACCGGCAGTCCACGAATAAAAGAGTTATATTTTAAGTGAGTTTGAATAGGAAAGGAATATGTTAAGCACCATGCTAGAGTAGAGATCTGCAATTGGTCGATATCTTGTCAATTTTTAGTCAAACTCATAAGAAAGTTACATCATCATTCAAGATCAATCTCTTTGTCTTCAAAACTCGCAAATATATCAAGTACTTTTAAAATAATATTTGAGCGACCAAATTAACCTTTATTAGTCATAATTCATGTTGAAAATAAAAATTAAATAGTTTAATATGAAAACCTACATTTTATTCATCCTATATTTTTATTTGTATATCATGTTGAAGATTTAAGTATTTAAGGAAAGGTTGAATTTAAGGAACACATATAAGATGTATGGATAAAAAAAAAGTATATAAGAGAAACAATGGATTTGTGCAGGATCTTTTAAAAGTTTATATAAGTCGATTGGGGCCCAAAAATGTTGCCGACCCCTGTCTTAGTGGATCAAACATAATAGAAGCAAAGTGTCTCCCCAAGTTACCCAATTTACTAAAAAGTAGTCAAAAGTTCTGAAATTAGTCTAAGTTTCTGAATAACTATGATCACCTAAAGTAGCAGAAAATTGTGTAGGATGATATTGCTTTGTGAATTTACAAGTTTTTCAGTCTTTTTGAGCAGCGCACGCATTCAGCTCATCAGCCAGTTAGTGTTACTCACCCGCACCATCTGGGAGAAAGCACATGTACTAAGGAATTCCTGAAAATACGGTAGTTTCTCGATGCTTTTCGCAATGAATTTATACAGGCGAGCAAGAAAGAGACTATAATCTTGTCAGAAAGGTATCTCATAAAATTTTACAAACCAAAATAGACATGGGACAGCCGCCGACATTACTTTCCCTCCAAAGGAAATAGATTTTCAGCTCTACGATGGCTTTGTTTCTTTCAATCATTTCCTAAATATAAATTTATAGTGGTTAAAAATATGTTCGGAAAAAACTTAGACAAAAGCAATTCTTAAAAATATTTTGTTCTTGCTTAACCTAATATGAATATCGAGTTAGCATTACTTACCCTTAAATGTAGGCAGCTAAGTTATGCAGTAAACCACACATAAACATTCATCGTTCAAAATTCTACACCACATATTACACAAAACCTGAAAATAAAAATTTATATAGATTAATAATAAATATAAATATTGTTTTGGTAGCATTAAAATTTTGATAAATAACTTCTGAGAAATTGATTAAAAAAACAGAGTAAGTAGAACATTTTCTTGTATTCATAAAGAAAATCATATATTGTGCAGTTTAGTTTTAGTAGACATAAATTTTAAAATAAAATTTGAAACTCAAGTTGGTATTATGAATATAGGCATTACAATGTAAGAGGTACAGTGACTATAAGTTCAACAATGAGAAGAGGTACAGTGACTATAAGTTCAACAATGAGAATAGGTACAGTGACTATAAGTTCAACAATGAGAATAGGTACAGTGACTATAAGTTCAACAATGAGAAAGAGGTACAGTGACTATAAGTTCAACTATGAGAAGAGGTATAGTGACTATAGGTACAACAATGTGAAAAGGTACAGTGACTATAGGTACAACAATGTGAAAAGGTACCAGGTACAAAAATGCTAAGAGGTACAATGACTATATGTACAACAATGTGAAGAGGTGCAATGACTATTGGTACAACAAAGTAAAGTGGTATAATGAATATAGGCACAACAATGTAAAGAGGTACAATGACTATAGACCCAACAATGTAAAGAGGTACAGTGACTATAGGTACAACAATGTAAAGAGATGCCATGAATATATGCCCAACAATGTAAAGAGGTACAGTGAATATAGGCCCAACAATGTAAAGAGGTACACTGACTACAGGTACAACAATATAAAGTGGTAGTGACTATAGGTACAGAAATGTAAAGTGGTACAATGACTAGAGGTATAACAATGTAAAAAAATTATATATTCCTTAACAAACACCTCTGAATAGCAGATTCCTCTTTATAACAAACAGTTTAAACTTCGCCGGCCAAATTACATGGGCTCTTAAGGTAAAACAACTTCCCAATAACGGACATGGACACTGCTAGAGACACATATTTATGCATAAAAATCTCTAAACAGCAAACAAAAACTGAAAACCCCAGTCCATTTACAGTAGGAATGTCATGAACACCCCTGTGCTCCCCCTCTAGTTTAAATTTTTTAAATCACTCACTTCATAATGATATACTTGACAATCATACATCCCACCCATCAAATGGGGCTGTTCCAGCAGTTTTGTCTGTACTCATGTGCACTACACATGGTAGAGAAGGTCTAAAGTTTAAATTTCATTTTATTATCGTAATTTTTTGTGTATATGTACGATCTGTTTGGTAATATACATACAATATTTATTGCTAGTCATAATAAATTCTGCATACAGTCCTACACAGTGCAACATAGATTTATTGGTGTAGTCTAAGCAGAATGATTTTTTTTAATTTTTTAAAATTATTTTTAAATTATTTTTCTAAACAGCAATGTAAAGATGTACAATAAATAAAGGTATAACAATTCAAAGTGGTACCGATTCAATAACTATAGGTACAACAATGTTAAGATGTTCAATGAATATAATTTTACAACAATGTAAATATGTACAATGAATATAAGTATACAACAATGTAAATATGTACAATGAATATATGTACAACAATGTAAAGAGGTACAATGAATATAGTTCCAACAATGAAAAGTGGTAAAACTACAGTGAATACTGTTGAAGCAACACAATCATACAAAGATTATATAAACATAAGTACAAAATTATGGTATGACACACTGATTAAAGGTACAATAATATTAATATTGTCATAGATGTAGGTATAACAATGTAAGGTAGAGCAATAAAATTAATATTGGTACAAAAATGTATTGATGCAATAAAAATAGGTACAATAACCAAGTGAAACAAAGTAAAGTGATTTATGGCAGTGAAATAAAACAAATAGTAGTAGCCCATACAGTAAAATTCCAAATGAATACAACAATGAAAATAAGTTCTATAATGTAGTAAGCTTCAGATGTAAATTGGTGCCACATTGGCATAAATGTATAGGTCTACAAAAATAAAATAACAATACATATTGTCTTATGGGTAGAGGCCTTTAAGGTTTGGGCTGTGTTTCAGGCTTTCGTGTTAGCAAAAATGTCCCTTGTCTAACTATCTGAAACTAGCCTTATGTATAAGATATCAGTAATAGCTGGGTCTTTAGTGGCTTACTATAAAAATGAAAATTGAGAGAGGTTATCGAGAACTTGAGTTTTAGGACCACACATTATTCCTTCCAGAGCGAGTGAAGAACTGTATCTTTCAGGTTAAGTTGCATCAAGCTTTGTCATAAAATTAACGTTTGTGGTGAGTGTGGTATGTAGGAGTTTGAGATGACAGAGCAGTTATTGAGTGTATATTGAGTGTGTATATATACATATATATATATACATACACTCAATAACTGCTCTATTTATATATA
Organism: Timema bartmani; assembly: GCA_902151455.1. NCBI lineage: Eukaryota > Metazoa > Arthropoda > Insecta > Phasmatodea > Timematidae > Timema > Timema bartmani. Next base: position 116,257 of record CABFWB010000222.1, read on the forward strand.
TATATTTTTTTTTTTACTGTTGAAAGTTTAGACTTAAGGGCATTTCCAAACTAATACAGCACTTCCCTTTAACCAACACAAGGCAGAATAGCAACTTGCTATCATTAACTATTTCAGAAATGTAAAGTGAAAATACATACATAGCCTACATACATACATGGATGAATCATATATTTAGCAAATATAAAAAAAGGCGGTTGGAAGAATATTTTGGGGGGAAAAAATAAAAAATTGTATAGTTAATATCATTTTATATCATTTTACTACCGGCCTACTGTACTAAGTTATTTAGAATAGAGTGCTAGGCTAAATAACTGTTTTGTATTAGTAAAGGTCACTTACCACAGTGATGATGGAAAATAAACGGTGTAGGTGGATAAAACACTAAAAAAACATACAAACATATTTTTAAAGACAAGATTTCACTGGCACAGACAGCTTCATCAGGTTGAGAGAGCAGACTGATAGTGCTCTTGACCTGAAGAAGCCGTCTGTGGCAGTGAAATCTTATCTTTAAAAATGTGTTTGTATGTTTCTTAGTGTTTTATCTAAATAATTTATATTCTAGTATTACTAATGTAAGTGTGCCAGCTATGACTTCTAATTTAAAACAATTATAATAGGCTAGGTAGTAAATAATAATTTAATGGTATAGGCTCATTTAAAGTGAATGCTGTAGATAACATTATTTCCTATGGATACATAAAAGAAGTGGGTAGCTGAAGTGTAACTGTTAGTATGTAGTATTTTGTCTAACACATTTTTTATTTTCTCGGGTATGGGTTTATTTCAGCCACCGACTTACTAAGCCTGTCGTGGCCTACACCCGAATAGCGGGGCTGCCCCTTATAGGTGCTCAGGTAGACCTTCTTTTGGTGGTAACCTTCTCTAACTGAGGTTATGGAATAGGCCTTAGTGCTGAAATGCTGAAGAAAATGTTATAGATGAAGTAAATGGGAAAAAGACCGCAGGGGAAGCCAAGAAAGAGATGGGAGGAGTAGATTGCATACTCACTTCTTATACACACTATATGAATATTTTAACTAACAACTACTGGTAGACAAGAGGTTAACTAGCAGGTTTCAAGCGAGCCAGGACTAAAAATATGACGGCCCTCGACATACATTCATTATAAATACTAGTGAAGCTAGGTTTCAATGTAAGCTGAAATAGTGAAGTGAATTATTTATATTTTTATAATAGGTAAATTTAATTCCAAGACCATTTAAACTACATTATTGATGATTATGTTGCTATTCAGTCAATTTAAAACATCAACTTCTTTTTACTAATATTAGTAAAAGATTAATAAATTGTTACAATAGCTGTGAATCTAATTTTTTTTTCATATTTCAGTTTTTAAAACGATCCTCCAACCACAACATGTGTAGATTATAAAGCTAGAAATAAGCAATATTCACTAAACTTACATTTGGCTTAAAAGATTGTTTAAAATCACACCAAAAATAACCAATGTGACGATTTTTCATTTAATGGCTGCCATCGTTAATCTTCACGAATTTGTATTTTGGGGACCCTCAGACTTAGGCCTAGTGGGTGGGTCTATTAGTTTATGTAATCCTACTACTTACCCTCTATGTAAGTAGGTATGCAATAGTTATAAGCCTATTAGTTATACAGGTAAAAATGAGTGGGGGGCTCGGGCCTATATTATTTGCCAGCTCAAACCTAGCCATCCTACTTTAAATAATGAAATCAAAATCAGTAACAATATAATTTTAGTGGGGCTATTATTATAACCAAATTTTTTAGCACATAGAAAGGGTAAAAAGGAATCTAAATTGTTAGAAACAAGGTAAATTGGGTTGCGTTGTTTTTGCCATATTATAATAATGTCTAGGAAATTTTACCATAGCAGTGAAGAAAAGATAGTGTTGCGTCCAGGAAACATGACAGATGATGTGTAAAGTATTGCAAAATATGAGGATGGGTTTATATGTGTAGATGGTGGAATATACATTGGGTTTCATGTTTAAATATTTATTTAAAGGGTAATTCCGGTACTCAGATATTTAAAATAAAAACCTCTTCAAACTATTCACTATAATTTTTTTAAGATAGGTGTACAGCAATATATAAGTGTTGCTTTTTTTTAACGTTGATATTTGCTTCATTTTGTATTAAGCCCCCCCAAAAAAAATCTATATAATTATATTCATTTTCCACCAATGAGTTATTCAATCTCTGTTTGGTGTCCCTAATTGACTTTTCAGTCCTTCTAGATACATTATAAACATTCAAAATTCTTACCCATAAATAATTTAGGTTTGGGTCTTGATTTAAACTATGGTTGTATAATCATCCCTCTTTTATAACATTTAAAAAATATTTATTTGTGAATTACTGAGATTTCTAACTTTTGATCCCACAACATTTTGACAGGTTCAAAAATAAATAATCGAAGTCACAGATTAATAAAAACAAGGAAAATATTTTAGCTATCAAAAAGGTGCTTCCCCATTGGTGCTGTCTATCCATTTTATTTATCCAAACAAAATGATTTTCGTGTAAAAATACAAATCAAAATAAAAAAACTTATTACTGAAAAACTATAACCTATAAACTTAATTAAAAAATGAATAAAATCAAACAAATCCCAAAATCAATTAAATTTATAAAATATAGTAAAGGAGATACTAACACATAACTAAAATTGCATAAGCCCACTCTCTTTAAGTATTATTCACTTTTGAATAATTCGAATACTAACCACCTTGATAGTAGTGTTTAAGTTTATTTTTCCCAAAGGTTTTAAAACAAATGTGTATTTTATTTAACTAGACTTTACCATGAATTGAGTTAACTCCATAATTCACTGTATTAACAATAGTACCTGCTGTAACGGGTAGTTGGTTTTAATTTTGATTGGCATTAGGGATGTTTTACTACTTATTTTAAAAAATTATATTGCTAAAGCATATATAATTTGTTTTTGTTTTTTAAGGTAAAATGTCACTTATATTATTGACAGTATTTTTAGGTGTGAGATAGTGAAGTTTAGTGAGTACGTACCCGATTACTTAGAACTATGGGTGGCTCCAAATAAAGTTGACATAGCCCCAGAAAACAGTGAGCTGATATGATAGTGAGCTAAATTAACTTAAAGGGGTCTAGGATATTTTGGGGGATATAGAATTTTTTTTTATATATTTTAAGTATTGCTGTCGCAGCCGATATTTTACTTATTATATATATCTGATTGTGATTTATTGCTACACGAGGCATCTATTAATAAGCTAAAATATTTCACCTAATCTACCTATTTAAAGTCGATATCTAGTAATTATATTCGAATAATAGTGTCATATTTAGTTTGAGGTTTACGTAAGACCCTAAAATTGCTTTTATCCACGAGCATGGTACCGTAGTTTATTCATTCCAAGCCAGTCAATAAGGAGCACAAGCTCAGATTAATTTATTGGTGGTTTTGAAGTTATTGTTAAACATTTAGCATATAAGTATAGTTCTAATCAGTATCTAATTGAATATTATTTTTGAAAGGTGCCTCTGCAATAGCATTTACATAAATTAAGAATAATATAGGAAAAAGCGATAAGACTTTAGTGAATCCACACCTGATGGTTCTGACGATACCATAGAATCATTTATTGAAACAAAAATTGGATATGTTACAGTAAATAGATGGTTTTTAAACCAATCCGATATTTATACTTATAAAAATGTTAGACCTTTTGTTTACTAGTCTGAATTTATATTCATGCATAAATAATAGTACATAGTGCATATTAAACCAAATTATTTACAATTATATTTCATTTATAATCCATCCATAGTGAATGCTGTAAAATGCAGAATGCATAAAGTTTATTTAACCTTACCTTTTTAACTTAACTCTCAAGTCATCTAATTTAACTCTTTCTCTATTTGTAAAATAAAACTTTCCTACATCCATCTTATTCCCTTTTATAACAAGAGTCTAATCCCGACTATCTCTCCTTCATCGCTCATGTTTTTGTATCCGGTTTCCTAATTTCCTTCGTCCTTATTCGCCGCCGAAAACATAATAAAAATAAAAAAATCAAATTTTAAAAATTAGACATCATACCATTGAGTAATAATATTTTATTTAAATTTATGTAAATACTAATGTATTTAAAATAAATATATTATGTGGGGATCACACATAAAACATACTATTATTTGAGGTATAAAAACTCAAATCTCGCGCGCTCGGGATACTGACAGATAAAAGGGCGTGCGTGCATAGATGTCAGCACATACGCGAAGAAAATGCTCACTCAATAAAGCCACCAACACTATTGGCAACAAAATAGATCGTGTTTCGATGGGCGGAGCATTATAATGGATGAATTAATAATCGAATAATTTATCCAGTGCTAATCTTTGTTGTCAAGAATGAAGGATACTCTGGTTTTCTTAGCACATCAATATTGATATGGGAGAATGATTATTAAGAAGATCATAGACATATTTCTATTGATAGTGATTGTAGAAGGTAATCCATATCTACATCTTTTAAATAGATTTGTATTGATGGGTTCTGTAATAACAATTTAAACATGACCTAGCGTTTTTGACAGGTCTATTCTTTGATACTTCTGTATTTTATATTTAATTATTTTCTAATACACAGATGGGAAATAGTCCGCATAAGAGTGCAGGTTCTTGAATTTTTTTCTTTCTTAGGCTGAGAAATATATATATTTTTTAAATTATCTATACACACACCAACAAAAGATTTTCTAATGATAACAAAATTAATATTGTAAAATCATTTTATACAGTTTAAAAAATTAAAGACTTTCTTTACAAGATATTACAGGATCTCAAGAGTTTCATGAAAAGGATATTGTTTATGCCTGAAAGGTTAGGTTTTGTTCTCTTGGGATAGTTTTATTAAAATGTCAACAATTGCCTAAAAATACTTTTTGTTTCATACTGAGATATTCTCTTAAATATTAATGTTCGTCTCTGATTAAGGTGAGTTAATAAAAAGTAGGGCCAAGCCTATATAATTATTTTACAATAATAATTTTCTTTTGTTATTGTGTGCATGGATGGTAACAAATATTAAATTTCCTTTAGTAAGACATAGAAAAAATAAAGAACCCTGCCCTCCTTGCATAGGGCTACCATAGGCTCAAATGTCATCTAATACAAATTCATCCCAAATAACTTAGTGTGTTTTTTAGACTAATTATTTTTAATTCATTTCCTAAATTAATGTCAAGAAAGTTCTTCAAAGTAACCTACTACATTTTTAAAATAATGTTTGCACTGTAGGCTGCTGCTATGCAACAGATCACCCGTTACTTCAAGAAGTCGCAGTTGACTGGGGGGATAATATAACACTCTCGTGCACCGATGTTGAACAAGTGTTGCCAACCGCTGACCTTAATTCAGTCGTGTGGAATCATGAGGGTCGGCGCCATGAAAATATCCAACCGGACGGTCGGTTAACTCTGACCAAACTTGACCGAAAAGATGCAGGGATATATCGGTGTTCTTTGGAAAAAGAAAGGGGGAACACTAACGATAGCTATATAATAATATCAAGAGTAAATGTAAGAGTAAGAAGTAAGTTCATTCACAATTCATTTATATTGGTTCTTTAATTGCAAAATAAATTACCGTAATTGCTAACCGCAGAAAGAAACTTTCCTACTAACTCTATGGCATTAGGAACTGGAAGGTTCATTGCCACAATTAAAACAAGTACACCACCTATCTCTATCTTGAGCTAGTTCAATCCAGTCCACTTCATTACACCCTATCCCTATCTTGAACTATTTCTATCCAGTCCACTTCATTACATCCTATCCCTCCTATCCCTATTGTGAGTTTGTTCTATCCAGTCTTCCTCATTAAACTCTATCTCTTTCAGGTCCATTCTAATGTTTTCCTCTCATCCAGGTCTAAGTCTTCCTATTGGTCTCTTCCCATTAGGTTTGCGAGTCGGTACCCTGAACACGGCTCTAGATTCTTCAATTCGTGCTGCTTGTCCTACCCACTATAATCGATGAAGCATGTTCACAAAATATATTTATAAATTATAGAGATGTACAAATTTAGGGAAAAAATCCTGTAATGAAAACAGTTTTCTGTTTCTCCTGAACAATTTGGCTTTTTGGACAAGTTTCGTTTCTGCGAATATCATTTCATGTACATTATTATGCTACTAAGTAATATCTTGTTTATTACACATCCTACTATCCAATCGTCCAACACCTTAGCTCCGTCGGTAACATGTATTTCCATTGAGCTAAAGATCACAAGTTCAACTCCAGAATAGTCGAAAAATATATCATTGTTTAAATGTGTGTTTGCCCTTACACAATGACTATTTAATGACCAGAGGCTGTATGTTGTGTCTCTTATAAGATTTAATGTAGCTTACCTTAAGTTGTGTGTGGATATAATCAGTGAGTTCAGAATGTGAACGTTAAATACCTTAGATTAAAAAATATACTAACCATCCAGGTCGCTACAATATTGGTACAAAGAAGAGAAAGCCTGGATTTTTAGTAGTATTGTGACGCTTTCTTGATTGTCCTTCTCATAGTTCTCTAATGTATCTGATTACACCTTCTAGTATTGAAATTATTAAAGGTTAGAGTGCGAGAAAAGGTTGGTGTTTTTATAGTTTTTCTAGCCTATATCAAAACTTTTTTCTTTGTTCAAAATCAAATATTGCTTCAGTACAAACAGAGTTTAATATTTCTTCACTTTGGCAATATCAACAGTTGTTGAATATCTGTAAAGGGTATCCTGGAATTTAATGACAGTGTTTTTTTCTTAATTTAAAAAACTTTTGTCTTTTAATGCCTCTATGCTCATGACAGATATTAAACAATTGTTGATACCACTATGTGAAGAAAATTAAACTTAATGTTTCTACTGAAGCAATATTTTATTTGTCGGTGACCTGGTGGTCTAGGGGTAAGGT
>CABFWB010000222.1:124548-136878 GCA_902151455.1 Timema bartmani
GTGTATTAATCACAACTTGTGAATGTGTGGAATGCCGGGCCTCCCACCGTGGTTCGGATCCCACGTTAAACTGTAGGTCCTCCATTTCATCTCACAATCACCCTACCATTTGCACATTAGCGTTAGTGTGATTAACCCGAACGGGTAGTAAGACGCGGTGCTAATAATAATACACCCTATTGCTTTCAGGTTCATTCTAATGTTATCCTCCCAAAAAATGAACATTAGTATTCAAAATCATTTTTAATATCATGTTGTTGTTCTTCAGAGATTCTCTTCCCTATTTATTTTGTCATTATCTTATAATTGTGACTCGCTGTATTCTTAGAGCTGGCCCGGCATTTGTTGGACGGGGCGGAGAAGTTTGACACCCGTGTTTGGGTAGCTGCCGTCGCTGTTGTGATGGGTACTCTGCTCCTATTGGCCATTGGCACATGTTACCTGCTCTACAAAGAGTGTGATATCCCATCCAGTAAGTATTCATTTCATCACTTAATTAATCGCCTGCTGTAGCTGACTGTGTTCAAGTAGGAGTTCAAAAGTTACGTATACATCAGAGGCAAATTTGAAACGAAGCGAGTCCAGGCCGAATGAATGACTCAACAGTTAATTTTGTCACAGCTGACTGTGTTCAAGTAGGAGTTCAAAAGTTACGTATACATCAGAGGCAAATTTGAAACAAAGCGAGTCCAGGCCGAATGAATGACTCAACAGTTAATTTTGTCACACGCATGAGAAAATGTGTTGACCCAAGTCTAATAATGTTAAAATACCACGTTTCTTTCATATTCCAGCTGTTAATGCAAAGCGCACTTTCATCTTCGCACTCCATTTCTACAAACCGCACAGCATGAAAAAACAAAACTGGTATGATTGCTGCTAATGATTGAATGCCTGTCTTTTCATTCGAAGATGCATATATCACTTTGTGGCACCAACAAGAGATGGCTCAGCCTCTTGTAGCTGTGATTCTTTTCGCCCAATGAGTCGAGACTGATTCGGGCGCTGTACAGTGTTGCTCATTTGTTTGGACTTGACTTGCCTCGCTTAAAATCTGCCTTTGATTTATATACACCTCAAGGGACATAAAGATGAACAGTTTCAATATATATATATTTTCAATGTATAAATATAGCATTGATCAACAACTTGAAAACTAAGACCTCATCTAAATGTCGATTAACTGGGATATTAGGTACATGGCTACCAAATCACATCAAATCGCGGTTTTCTGTGCCTTTCACTTGACAATAACGGTATTAGGATCATTTTAATCTAGGTCTTTCATTTTAAAATATATATATATATATATATAGTAGTTTCAATTTTTTTTTTAATTTGATAAAACTCTTTCATTGTTCTCGGTTAGAGTTGGGTCTAATCCACTTTGTTACGAATCTGAATCTCCAAACTACCTTTGAATCTCGAATCTGAATCTTGGAATAACTATGAACATAAGAGGATTTAAATATAAGAGAGTGGCGTAGTTGGCTAACGCGCCAGTCGTGTTGGGTCAGACCACTGAGGACGGGAGATCAAGGTTCGAATCTCGGTCGGGTGAACTTGGGGGGGGTTTCCTAAATGGTTTTCCACTCTCCCTCCACGCAAATGCGGGTTCACTTCCTCTAAATTCAACCTTCCCATTTCCTAATCCATTAATGTAATTAGTACTTAAGTGTATAACCCGAACGGGTAGTAAGACGCGGAGCTAAAATTAAATATAATAGAATAATATAAAATAGAAATGGTAGCTAAATGTTAATCTTACCTTACATCTTTACATCCATTACTGTTTCCAGCCTGTGGTCAGTTTTTTATTCAAGCCATATATTTCCACTGCCGGCTTGCTAGGGCTGTCATAGCTTCATATTCCTTATTATCTAACTTTAGACTAGGACAGGCACAACATCCAGTCCCCCGGCCGTTAACTCATCACTGTGGAAAGGTAAACCCACACTTCACCAATGATAAATTTTTCAGCCATGCCGAGAATCGAACCCGCTCAGTATACAAAACACACTACCGACCGAGCTAAGAAGTCGAATTAGTAACTAAATGTTAATATTCTTTCTAAAAATCCATTCATACATTCAGTTTAAATGTTTGGTTAAGTTTTCTCAGATCTCCTTAAGGACTCGAGGATTTAATCTCTAGTCAAGGATTTCATCTCTAGTCTCGATGCCTATATTTTCTAAAGTAGAATACAAAAAGCTGCATCACGATGTGACAACTATTTCGAGTTGTTTACCTCTCTAAGTTAGGGGATGTTTACGGGGCTCGGAAATCTCTTTTGGTGAAATGATAAGCAATATGTTTGGAGAAAGACCCAGTTTATCTTTAAGGCTCTTATTTGCTCGACATATTACCTTTGAAAATATTCATAAAATTTGTTTTTAAATCTTTGATAACTTTTTTTTGGAATGTTTAGCGTGAAATTTATCAGCCATGTTATCTAAAGGTTGGCTTAGGAGAAACACACATTCTTCAGTGTAGAGAGAAAGAACCAAAGCGAAAATCAGACATATGACACTATTCTCGGTGAAATTGGATCAGTATTTAAACCCTTACCTCCGTACGGTCAAGTTATAGATATGAGAGGTAGTGTTTGAATCTTCATTTGTGGGAACTTGTGGTATTACTTACCCACAAGATAATGTTAAACATCTCTTTGGGTTCATAAATTTGAAAAATGACACCTGGACACGGTAATCGAACCCGAGACATTGGGCTTAGTACTCCAATGCTCTACCACTAACCTATACAGGATTAATCCTGTGCTCAAGGTCATTCTTCACTCATATTTTAAGGCATAGTCTGTGATGGACGTGTGTAAATCTTTGGCTACCAAGAGCTATCATTGATACCACAGCCGCCGGCGACTTGGAGTCAGCTTTTTGATGCCATCGTTAGTTGCTCTCAATACGCTGAATTGGAGGTGATTGACAAGTTGAGGTCGGAATCCCCGCTGGCTGTACTTGGGTTGGTTTCATCATCCACTCTATGTGCTAATGTGGGTAAATTTAATTTAAGTTACCCTCCCAATCCTGACATGTTAGATTAAATCGTTAATAACCATTGTTTTAAATATTTAAGAAAAGCTAAATATGTAATCATTTTATGTCCTATAAACATCTTATGTATGAAATAAAGCACAGAAAAAAAATGGCGACAGATAAATAAGTCGATGATTTTCATCATGAAAAGAGGAACAAAGTTTGTTATTTATTTAGCTGTTACTGCCATGGCTCTCTCTTAAAGAAACTCTGGCATTCATTTTTAATCAATCTGCTTTTATGGCATCCCTCTCCCAGTAGCCTGTATTGCTGGCCGTCAAATGTACGGAGGAGTTTATTTAGTGACTTTACACATTACCGCCAAACAAATGCTCTAACATTTCTTCTTTAATTCCTAATCCATTAGAACTATTAATATATACCCGCTTTTGGGGCCTCGTGGTCTAAGGCGTCACTCTCGCAACAGACTAGACTGCTGATGATGAGGAGATCAAGGTTCGATCTTGGTTGGGTGCACTAGGGGTGGTTTTCCCTAAATTGTTTCTCATTCTCTCTCCACGTTAATGCAGGTACACTTCTTCTAAATTCAACCTTCCTCATCTATAACCCATTAACGTAATTAGTACATAAACGTATAACCCACATAGGCAGTAAGATGCGGTGCTTATATATATATGTGTGTGTATTTGTGTGTGTGCAAATGTTTGTGCACATGCGTGCATTCATGCACGTGCCTCCCCCAAACGGGCTGTGAGACTTTGTGGGGAAAAAATGTCAATCTATCAACCTAAGCGAAAGCCATAATCCTTATATTTTTAAACCTATTACTTTTTTTTGTACTTTATTTCTCATATATAAACACAAATAAGTGTCTAAATAAACTATTACTTTTTTTTTGTACTTTATTTCTCATAGGAAACACAAATAAGTGTCTAAATAAATAAATTAAAATAAGAATAAAACACTAAAAAATTAGATAATTTTAAGTGACAGGGTAGGAAGTCATTCTGATACAAACAAATAAATTTACATCTTAATAAATTCTTCCACTCATTACACTTCTTCCCTGCACACTTACGCATAATTTAAAATTTTTGGAAATATTCATTCATTATAAGAAACACCAAAAATAAAAGATGAAGAAAAATAACAAAGAATAGGAAAAGATTAAAGTGTGAAGAAATGGAGAGAGAATAGTTTATTTGTTTCTATTGAGGCTTGACCTAACTATCCTTTCAATTTTGATTCCTCCTCTTTCACTAGTATTGCATTATTTTTGCACTGTTTTTGTGTGATTTCATTTGAAGGGTACAAGGGGAATAGAGGAGAGTCACATAATTTAAATATGACAAATACCTCTTTAAGCATAATATATAGTGTATTATAAAGGTCCCATACTGCCCAACAGATGGCAGCACTAACTTGACCTGCCTCGGTGGCATAGTTAGCTAACGCGCTAGTTTCGTGATGAGCTAGACTGCCGAGGATGAGGAGATCAAGGTTCGAATTTCGCTCGGTTAGACTGTTTTTGTTTTTTTCTAATCTCCCTACACGCGAATGCGGGTTCACTTACCTCATATTCCACCTTGCCCTTCCTAGCCCATTAGTGTAATTGGTACCTAAGCGTACAACCCAAACGGGTAGTAAGATGCGGTGATAAATAAAGCACTAACTCAATTTGAGTTAAAATAGGATATTCCCCCTTTTTCCCTTGTACCCTTAATTTATAAAAATCCTGTATCTCAAAAGTAAAAAGGTATTTTATTTAATGAGTTATATTATAGTCTAAAATGTAACCTGTCACTGCAGTTTATTAATTTAATAAAAATTAAACTCCCTGAATATCTTCTTTCTGTTTTCTGCCTTGTTATTCTTTTGTCTGTTCTTCTACCATCAGTGACTTCAAAATCTCATCTCTTCGCTCATTCACCTTTTAAAAAAAAAGTTTTTTTAAGAGGAGAAAAAAAAAGTTTTCTCAGCATTGTTCTTGTTAAACCATGCGCAAAGGTACTGTAGTAAAACTGGTTGTTATGTTGTTGTGTTGGAATCTGCATGGTATATTTGATGTTTCACATGAAACTGCACTTTTGGTGGGTTGGTTAGAGCACCTGACCTTGTCCTAGCAGCCCGTGGTTCAATCCTGTGGCAATGCACAGCGACTTTTTTTTTTGTCTAGTACTGATTTTTTATCCTTAATACAGGTGAAAGATGGTGCATTTCCTTAAAATTCACCCTCCTTGTCCTAATAATTGTTAGTGTAAGTTGGGGATAACACAAACATACAATATCATGGATTTTATTAAACATAGACATTGTATAAATACATTTTTATTATAATTTCTATAAATAAAATAAATTAAAGATTATTACTACAGTCCATTTTTCAAAGGAAGAGCTTTTTTAAAAATTGGAAACATATTTTTTTTTGCAGTCAACACTGATAACATTTTATCATATTATTGCTGTCTATCAAAAGTGATCGCAGATCACATAGCTTGGGGTATGAATACGGTAATGTATATTTAGTAACTTCTCTACTTATTGAATAGAAACATTAAACTCATTTGTCAAGTCTTTTATTTGACGTTACTAAGGACATAACAACCTGCAGACAGAATACAAAAATAGTTTGTTTTCTAAGACGTTGATCAGGATCAAACTAGGGTCCTTCATATCTTTAATTGACCTTTTACTCCGCTCAGCCATGTGGACTGACAACTTCTTGTTATGTATAATTTCATTTATTAATTGTCTAGGACTCTTGCAAATTGTACTATTTTTAATTATTATGTAACTATTGACTTTGAAAATAATTCTGCAGACTGCTTTGCCTTGATAAATCAACAATGGTCAATTATTTGAGCTAGCTTTTTCTTCTTTTGTTCACATAACAAGTTTTCATAAAATTTATTTTGTATTTTCACACAGTCGGACTTTAAACAGAATGTATTCTCTTGTATTAAAATAAAGACTTTGAAAATATGTATGAAAGCACTTTTGTTTATTTCAAATACGTAAGTTTGTTTAGTTTAATTTTCTACATTTAGTAACATGAACAGTTTTTGAATATTTTACTAAGAGCATTGCGGAATTTGAATTCTTCTTTCATTTAAAATGTTTTGCTTCAAATGCCATTATGCTCACAACAGATATCAATGAATATTGATATTTTTAAATATAAAAAATTGAAATTATATTTTATCTATACCTATGTCGGCACAAAAATTGTATTTTTTTGTTATTGATCTGTAAAATATTAAAACCTTCAGTCACGTTACCTTCCGTCCCTCTAGACATCTGCAAATCAGGTTTTTGGAGTTTGAATCAAATCAAATATTATTTGTTAAATTCGAAGACCGCAAGGGAGACCAAGAAAGAGATTGTAGGAGCAGATAACAGAAAGTGTGCCAGTGAGAGAAGAAGACTGGAAATTATTAAAGGAGAAAGAAAAGTGTATAATGGAGGCATTTTATTAAACTGACTGGAAATGATAATGATGATCATGATTTTGAATCCTAAATTCAAATTTACCTTTTTGAATTCTCGAAACAATACTCAATGATTCGTACATCAAAGCGCACATTTTTTTTTTCTCATCTCTAGGCTGAACTAAAATCTATGTTCGACGAAATGTCAGCTTACCCGTCCACACTGTTGAAACACATCTGCGCACCTCTCTTTTATGGTTTGTTGAAAGACCGACATTGGGTGGATTGGGGAAATGCACATGGTTTTGTTGAATGTTCGGTGGAATGTTGTATAATTTTGCGCGGTTTGGCGTTTGGTTTGCCATTCTGCTCGCCTATTTGTACGAGGCTGAACATGTCACACATTAGAGGGATTACAAATCGGTAGTTTGTCGCAAGGAAAAAAAACCTCTACACATCCCTCTCCTATAGTTAGAACGAATTTACTATTTGTTTATGGGTTGGATATGTTTTATTGTGAAGGAGATGCTTTAAGCCATTCAACCACCGAAGTGGGTGTAAAAAAGTTTCCACGCACTTGGTGGATGAACAACCACCGAAGTGGGTGTAAAAAAGTTTCCACGCACTTGGTGGATGAACAACCACCGAAGTGGGTGTAAGAAAAGTTTCCACACACTTGGTGGATGAACAAAGCAGGAATACCGGATATTCTATATTGTTGATGTGGTATTCTTTTTTTTTAAAAGAATTAATAGAGAAAATAAAAAACATTCACATTTAAAAAATCATCTCTTTGTTTTTTTACTCTGTTTATAATAAATTTTTAAAAATCTAATAAAACATTTAAAATTCCATCTTTGAGGTGTACATATTTGTGTACTGGGATCATTAATTTTAAATCTTCAGCCCTCTGTGTGCGGTAGATATTGTGCAGCGAACATGACAGACAGACAGACAGACAAACTCTTTATTTTATCAACTTAGATCAAACAATATCAAATCCTCTCTTACTGAAATTTAGAAATTTGAAAACTCTTGTTCCTATTATGAGTAATAAAATCCTACATCCGTCACTTTTAATTTGATGTTGAAACAAAAGGGTATTATAAAAAAAATTAATGATTCTATAACATCAAAATAATAACAAAATATTAAGGTAATGTTCTGTTTGTTCAAAAGCTCACATTCGAACGGGTCTGAATGTACCCCAAAAATTACTTTTATTTGTAGCACTTACATAGGTCTGGCTCTTGCTACCTCCCTTTCAATGTCAATTTAGTATTTTTAGTTATTTATTAATATGCATGCAGACATTTAAAATTTGTAAAAAAAGTTGTGTCTTTTTTGTTGCATGTATTTATGTTGCATTCCTGAATGTAAACCTCCGCATTCCTCTAGTGCAGTGATTTTCAACTCATGGCGAAAAAAATTGTCACGGCACATCATTAGTTTTATAAGGATATATTTTATCATTAAAAAAGCTAGTATGAAGATTATATTTAAAAGTTCAAGTTAAGATTTTAATAATTGTGATATTTCTTAAAATAATGTTGATCATCGATTTAAAAAGATTAATTTTTTTCCTTAAATTTTTCTCGCTTCTTTTTGATCTTCCTTCAAACTCCCATGGCATATCGCTTGAAAAACGCTGCTCAAGTGTGTTAATTATGCTGGTACATTAGAACCTCATTGGCTCGAGTTGAGGTATCGAAAACTGGAATTACAGGGAATAACCGTAAAAAATAAGCATTAATGTGGTTTTAAGAATTTCATTCTGGAATTTTCTTTTTCAACTAAATCTTCACATTGTATCAGAAAAGTCACGTTTTTAAATATTGTTTCTTTACTAAGTAGCCGATCTCAATGGTCTTGGAATAGCTTGCTTGCCTCGGAGCCGATGTTCGTGTGTTCAAACCCAGCCAGGGTTGACGTATTTTTCTAGAGCGATAGAAATACTTAGCACAACTTCCTTCGAAGGGAAAGTAAAGCTGTTGGCCCCATGTCGATTGTGACATGTAAAAGAACCCTGGAAGTTATGTGAAAATACCTTTCCCGGCAAAATTGGTAGTCACTTTTGCTAGAAATTCTTGTGTACTGATATAATCAGTTGGTTCATAAAGTAGCTTAAATATCCTTTTTTCAAACTTAGGTTTTTCATTTTATGTAATAATTTCAACTATTAATTTATAAAAAGGCTTTGTGTGGGTCTTTTGAATCTTCATATAATTAAGAATTTGTGCTAGACTAAACGCACATCTTACCTTGAACTATAATGAGCCTTAAAATAACTATCGAGACTAGAAAAATTGAGACACTAGTGTATTTTAAGTTAGTAAAATGTGCAGTAAAATAATCAGCCGAGTTGCATTAAAAGTAATTGGCTTCCAAACTCTAAGGTAGTTTTGATGATAGTCATTCCTTTTTTTTTAAATTGGAGGAGTGAAGACATAGAAAATTTTACCAAATTTATCCTCATAATACAGCAGGTCAGATGTGAAGGGGGGGGAACTGACATTTCTTTTATTTATTTTTTGCTTCTATGCTAGAATTAATTAATTTAATCTGTTTTGAACATTTGATGAGAATTTTCAATGACGGTTAAAACTTACTTTTCCCTGTGATGCAGTATTTTCCCACTTCTTCCCTTGGGGTTAACATTTTTTTTACCTACCCCTTGGTCGAAGCTTGAAGAGGGTGATGCCCACTTCTCTCCAAACCCTCCCCAATTCGATAGGCCTGCAACTCAAAACCCTTTCAACGACATTGATAAAAGTTATTTTATCATCGCAATCACCGGATGTAATAGTAATAAATAGTTTTGATTAAACTGCTTTAATGGCCCCATGGTATAAGGTGCTACTATTGCAATAGATTAAACTGCCAAAGGTGGAGAGATTGTGGTTCGATCCCGGTCAGGTTTACTGAGAGTAGTTTTTTCCTAAATGATCCTCTCGCTTTCTCTTCAAGCAAATGTGTGTATACTTTCTTTAATTTCAACCTTCCTCATCACTAACCCATTAGAGTAATTATTACATAAATCTTTAACCCAAAATAGGTGATAAGACGTGGTGGTAAAAAGAGTTTTTACTATAAGTATCTTTTTTTTTAATATTATGGTTCTTATAAAAAAATAGGGGTGTATTCCTCTTATACAAAGATATTATGTACTCGTCTTCATTATTGAAACCATTGAAATATACCAAAAAATTTTGAGCAAGTGAATTTTAAAACTAAATATTACAAAATGTTGATATCATAAAGAAAAAGAAAAAAAAACATTTGGTTGTTTTCCCTTCACATCGCAAATTATGTGTTGCTTTTACTTTGAAACACCAGCATAATTTATCATCTGAAGTAGAATTTTCGATTTTCAGTGCACCAAGAAGATCAGGAGACGATCGAGCTGGTGCCGAACATCATCCTTAATCCTGGCTACTACGACGATGACGCCCGTATGGAACGCATCGAGCGGGACGAGAACTCGAACGACCATACAACGACGCGGATGAACAACAATACCATCGTGCAACCCATGCGTGTCTGATACAGAAGGTAAAAACAACCAGNCTACGACGATGACGCCCGTATGGAACGCATCGAGCGGGACGAGAACTCGAACGACCATACAACGACGCGGATGAACAACAATACCATCGTGCAACCCATGCGTGTCTGATACAGAAGGTAAAAACCACCAGCACATTAAAAAAACAAACGAATTGCTCAGTTCGACATCGAAAACACAAGAAGGGTGGCGGTGGAGGAACTAGCTTGTATTTGCTCTCCTTTGGAACAAAAGTCAAGATACATTCTCAAGTTAAATGGCAAGTAAGACTTTGTGTTATTCAAAATTAAAAGGTTATCCCTCTGTGTTGCCTCACGCATGTAGTCGCCTGGAATATTTCCGCAGTTGATAAGTCGCGGACGTGCACTATAAAAAAAAACTACTGCTGAAGTAAAGGCAAGTGCCTGCATTTTTTAATAATTTTTTTTAGATGTGTCTTTTAGTATTCAATGTACCATGAGAGCTCCCTTTTTGCGAAACAAAAATAATATTAATAATAATAGTGGCTTCCTGTACTTCAGCACTTTTATGAATGAAAAATATTAGTGCCGAACACTTTGTAGTTTGTTGGTTCTGTAGAAGCACTAAAAGGTTGTATTTGGAATGTTAAAAACTTTTGACACTATTCATTCATGATGGGTGTACTATTTGCGATAGTGATTTGGTATGTTATTTGGTGTGTTTGTTTCATATTTTTTTGACTGTATTTTTTTTTAGGGAGAGGGAGTAAGATTGAGTGATATCCATATTGTTTTATGTTTGATATGTTTTTTATAGCTTTAAAATCTTTGGTTGTATTCGAATAGATTATAGGATCTTTAAAAGGATTCCACCACCATCGTTTTGGCAAATATACAATTGCTACATATTTTTGACAGCAGTTTGGGTCAGCTTATTCAGACGTCATCAATCTTTATGACTGCAATGATACTATATATATATTATCTTAGAAACTATGATTAGTGTAATTTATTAGCTGCTGCTTAAGGTGAGTAAGCGTTTTCAAAATAAACAAGCATCACTTTAAATTAATGATTAGCATCAGCTGTCCCTTGTTATTGCACAGAGAAAATGAGTGGTAATCTTTTGTCATATAATTGCAATCTTATTTAAGGTGGAGTGTAAAGAAATGTGAGTTAAGTTGCAGTTTTTATAGCAAAAATACTTTTTTTTTCTGTCCAAATAAAATGCAATATTGTTTCATTAGATACGTTTAGTTTAAATTGTTGACATTTACTAGCGTCTCTTGAGTATCTACCATGGGCAGAGCACAATTTGAACGTAACATTTTTAAATAAATAGAAAAAGTTCTGGGTTAGATTTTGTGATTCTCGTTACACATATTCAGGAAATTATTTTTATTTGTTATACTCATAGAAGTTTTTTTGATAAAAACTGTAAAAATACTTAGCTTAACTTGCGTTCACTTCCACACCCTTATTTTAGAAGTTGAATTACTTATTAGTTTTTAAGTGGATTTTATCACAAAACACGGCTTTTGGTCTGTACACGCACTTTCTTGCTCAAGTATAACAACCTTTTCAATTATGGTGTATTTAAGGTTTTTAAGAAACTTAACGCAACACAACACACAAATTTGTTGCTCTTGTGGGAGAAAAATAATAAAATAATTAGGGGTAAGCGAACACTCGAAAATTTGAGTTCAAGTCGAGTTTATGTTGCTGCTCAAACTCAACGCAAAGATTTTTTTTTAAAACTCAAAAAATTTTGAGTACTCTGATAAATTTATTTTTTATCCAAAACTCTGAGTTTGATTAATTTTATTCAGCTTTAAAGTATTATTTCAAAGCAAATAGACTCCGTAAATATTTTCTTTTGTCTAATTTTTTTTTAAATTTGCAATTATTTACATTAAATATATTTTAAAAATATGATTTTGTGCGATTATAAATGTTTTCACAAAAAACAAATTGCATTCTCAAAAACTATATTTGTACTTGTAATTTCTAAATGGATCTATTACAGAAATTCATCTTGAAATATTTCTAGTTCAAATATTGCTTTATATTACTGGAACTTGAAAATAACTTTGTTTTTGTTCAAACTCTATTCCAACTCGACTCAAAAGTGAAAAATGCCTTCTCGCACACCCCTAAAAATAATAATTGACAAATCCTGCAACAAGGATGTGTCACTTATATCCATGACTTCTAAAGATGTAGGAAGGGTTCATTTGCACTCTTAGTGACAATTTGGACTCTGTCACATCCTTACTGATGCAACTACCAAAACAATGGCTGTAGGTCAAGGTCACACAAAAAGAGAATTCAGATACGAGGCGACTTCGCCCTTAAGATTTAGC
>CABFWB010000222.1:142462-159952 GCA_902151455.1 Timema bartmani
TCCTGCTGTACCTTATGGCAGTGATTCTCAAAATTCTTTTTAGAATGTACCCCTTGGTCATGACTTTTTTTTTACACCCATTACTGTTTCCAGTCTGTGGCCAGTTTATTATTCAAGCCATATATTTTCCACTACTGACTTGCCAGGCCTGTCATAGCTTTATATGCCTTATACTCTAACTTAACACTAGGACAGGCACAACATCCAGTCCTCGGACGTTATTTTATCAATGTTAAAAGGTAAACCCATATTTCACCAATGATAAATTTTTCGGCCATGCCGGGAATCGAGCCCGGGACCCTTAGCTCAGTAGACAGACACGCTACCGACTGAGCTAATGTGTCGGATTCCTTTTATCATTACTGAAAGTCTTTTGTTATCCCACGATAAAATTTCCCCAATTAACAAATGCCAGGTAATCAAAGG
Organism: Timema bartmani; assembly: GCA_902151455.1. NCBI lineage: Eukaryota > Metazoa > Arthropoda > Insecta > Phasmatodea > Timematidae > Timema > Timema bartmani. Next base: position 142,889 of record CABFWB010000222.1, read on the forward strand.
AGTCATCTCAAAAATTCTCCGCCACATTTTGTTCTTTTATCATTTTTACTACTGTTGCCTTGAGATATCCTTGCGTAACCCTGGTGGTACGTGTACCCCAGTTTGAGAACCATTGGCTTAGAGTTTGAGATGATAGTTTTAAACAAATGTCTAGCTCTTGAACATATATTATCATATATCTCTGCAGCTAGTCCAATAAACCAATATTTTGTGAAATAAAACAAATTATAGATGGAACACAGAGAGTAAATGCTGATGTTTTAAGTCCAAGCCTTTATAAACTTATAGGTAAATAAAGGAAAAAAAGGAAAATAAAGTAAAATAACATCCTCTATCCTAATTTAAAAAATCACATTAGCAGTTTATATTTTAATTATATTAATAAATGTAGGGTTGTTTTTTTCATAAATATATAGGGTCAGATTTAATCCAAAAACAACTACATTGGTTTAAAAAGAGGGGAAATTCATAGATGACTAAATACAGTGTTATTTAAAAATAACTATCCGCGAAGGTCTAACTGTGCTATGTATTCCCTTAGCCTTGGAAGAGGGCGTTATATCTATATCCACCATAAAATATAAGGTCTTCAATTCTACTCCTAAAAGTTGTTGAAATACTGTGTACCAAGTACACACACACCCTCTTCAAAAAAATTCTACGTGCCCTGGAATTTCATAAGATTCTTAAAATGACTAACCTTTTCCCTGCATCGGATAACATGTTTGTTAACCTGCAATTAGATTGGATATATTTTTTTAAACACTTAGATAGGGGTAGAACGTTATCTTGTATTAGGAATAAATACAATACAATTTTGCATAAAATAATTTTTTGTATGTTAGATTAAAAAAAGAGTATAAAATCAGGGATATGTGATCATTTCTCTAATTCTTTTGAAGTATTTTTACAATTCAAACAAAAATCAATGCATTTAAACCTATATTTGTATTGTATGGCTCAATAACAACAAAAATCCGATGAAAATATAATGAGAACTTATTTCAGTACAATAAAAAGTTTACAACATGTGTTCTAAGAGCAAACTGATAATTTATAAATTAAAACATTTACAAAGATAATTAAAATATTTGTGAATCAGCAATTTATTGTAAGGATATATAATTGCACTTTTTTTTTGTGTGTGTTTGTATGTTTTTGTGATTATGAAGTTATCAAAGGTTGGGGCTACACTGGTTAGTCAAAATTGTCAGAAGCAAAAAACGTTTTTGGTTATTCATGACTCCTTTTTTTTTCTGTTTATTATTAAAGGCTCTATACGTATTGGTACCCTTTCAGATTTTATGATATAGGGATGAGGGAGGTAAAATCTTATATTAAATGTAGCCACATTTGTGTGGAATGAGAGAATGAAACCAATTAAGGAAAATCACCCTTAGTAAACCTGTCCTCCGCATTTCTAACGAGAGTGACACGTTAGACAAAGGGACCACCAATATGGGTAAGAACACTACTAATACTGGGGCTGTTGACCTCGGTAGTCTTGGGGTGAAGTGCATCTGTTCAGACTCGGCCGGGATTGATGGATCTTTCTTGAGCAATTAAAATGCTTAGTACAACTCCATCAATCCCATGTCGACTGTGGCATGTAAAAGAACCCAAGAAGGTACTTGTATATACTTTTCCCAGCAAAATTGATAGGCCCTTTCACGCTCGCTCATAGAAATTCTGTTTGGAGGACAACAGGGAACCCCCACACTTTATGAATTCCTCTAGTACATGGGGGTTTCTACCAGATGGTGCAGGAATCACTAACCAGACAAAGGGCTGGGTGAATGCCCAGCGCTGGATGGATATAAATCACAACAAACCAACCTTCCAGTTGTTGATTTGAGAAGAAGATAGTTTTTAAACTATGGTAAAATGGTATTGGTCTTAGTTCCAAGAAGTTTACTTCAAGAAAAATATGTAAAACCGCATCATTTGGTTTTTGGCTGTAATACTTACCTGAGTTAAGTGTTATCCCTAGGATGTTAGCTTGGCTTGTTAAGTCGAAAAACTTTTGAACAGAAACGTTTTTACTTCAGAATGTTTAGACTATCAGGTGTGCGCCCACCTTAAAGTGGGGATTTAGGGGACATGATAAAAGGCCGATGTCTTTTCAGTTTTTATTGCAAAACTTTTTTTTTTGTTAAAATAAATCAAATTTCTTCAGTAGAAACATGAAGCTTAATTTTCTTCACATGGTGATATAAAAAGTTGTCAAAGATCTGCTATGAACATAGCGGCATTAGACGAGTAACTTTTTAAATGAAGAGAAAAGGTTGTCATTAAATTCCAGGTCATCCTTGACAGATATTCAACAGCTGTTGATATTACCATAAGAAGAAAATTAATCTCTGTTTTTCTATTGAAACAGTTTTTGATTTATTTTGGCCGATAAAATGTATTTGAATTGCAAAAGCATTGGCCTTTTGTTGCGCTCCCTCCATCCCCATCTTAACACATTGTGTCCAGTGCCTATGTAAACAAGTTGTATATTATGCGCTTTTTTGAGCATGTTATGTGATGTGCTCGCATTGTGGTCTCACAGCATTGTGTCGGCAGTGTTTTTAGTCTTAATATGTGTGTATCTGCAAGGTCTATTTGTTTTAGGTTAAAAAAAGTTTTAGTACGTATCCACAAATGGTGTAGTCGACTTTAATGACAACTTAGTTAGACTGTATTATACACACATGTGTAAAGAAATGTTATTTCCGTGGTTTTTGGGCTAGTAATTATTTTAATAGAACACCTTTTTTTTTTCTAGGTTTATAAAATAATCATTTGTAAAGGTTGAATATTAAAAAAATAAGTATCTAATTAAATTTTAAATAATTTGTGGAGAAAATTTATCTGTTGTTTAACAATTTTAAAGTGAAATCTTGTTATAGTGAACTTAACATTAACATTGGTTTGTTTCAACAAATATTAGTAAATAAATGTCCGGTGTTTTATTATTGATACACTTTTAACCAAGATTTATTCACGATCAAAATTATCTGTATTAGGTATATATATCTGGGTTCGATCCCCGGCACTTCCAGATTTTTCTGTGAAACAGTGTTGTCTGGAATGAAGTCAAAATCAGCCTTGTGAGGACAAATGAGGAGGCACTTTATTTTAAAAAGTAGTGGCTCCGGTCTATAAAACTGAGATTAACAGTTTGGGTAGTTTGTGCGCTGACCACATGGCACGCTTTAGCAGCAGAAATTGGCACTATCTTCGGCAACAGACGGTGGCACCCTCTCGGTCATTGATTGTGGGTTGACGACATGGTGTTTTTTTATATATATTTTTCTGCTAATAAACTCATCATTAGTACAAATCACCTGCATCAGTGGGCACGCAGACTAAGAAGTCAACCTTGTATAGTCTGGTTTGCCGGTGACGAGGCGGTTGGGGTTTGTTTCCCGCCTGCATGTATGTGTATTTCCACTCTCCCCATACAATTGTTGGTACACTTCATCTAAATTATACCTTCCTCATCCCTATGCAAATAATGTAAATGTGCAGTTAGACCAAATGGGTATTGAAATGTGGTGCACGCACAAGGCAGAAAGTACCCGTTAGTGCCCACTTTAACTGCCGACAACTTGAACAATATTGCTAAAGAGTACAGGATGAGGGGAGTTAACTTTTCGAGGTGGCCTCAGAGTGGTCGGAAATGGAAAACTTGGGAAAATAAGGGAATTTGGTCATCAATAATGGTATATTTGGCTGTTTTGGGAGAAATAAATGTTTCTCCTGCATCTTATTCATCAATGCTTTTAATCAAGTCTTATGTTTGATCATTCAGTTTTGAATAAATTTAAAAAAATACATTTATAAAAATAATTCTTTATGACAAGAGTATTTGAGTGTCGAGTATTTTTTAATTTTTTTTAATCTTTATCAAATCCGATTTTGGCTTTCGAATCCTGGTAGGGTGTACTTAGCTTAGTCTTTACAATATGTTTTTCCACTTTCCCTCTATGCAAATGCGAGTACACTTCCTCCAAATTCAATCTCACCCATCCTTAACCAATTGGCCTAATTAGAGTACATTGGCATATAACCTGAACCGGTTGTAAGGGGGGGGTGAAATGGTAGTGCAGTTACTTTTACGAATCCTCCTTTCAATCCTCCCATGAGCCAAGTATTACCGGCAGAGTAAGTGGTTGGTACTCCTCATTGCCTCAGGAGGCTGGAGTTTAATTCCGACTGGGTGCAAGCAAGGTTTTTTTTTATTTCCCTGTCTTTTCTTTATGTGAATTCGGAAATAAGTATTGATGAAATCATGTTGCTGCAAATTGAATGGTTAGTGTATAACAATATCTAGAAGTTGTTTATAGTAAAATTTCACTCGGTAAATTGCTAAAGTTGACACAGATGAGTTTTCAACAGGTTTTACAGTCAACCTCCTTTTTCTTTTTCTCATTTTATTTTAGCTATGTTTTATTGTTTTATGAATTCATAAGCCTGAGAGGTACAGATATAATTACTTTGCTTACCATATCTATCTGAATAAAGGACTATTTTTAATCTTATATTGCCCGATTAAAAAATAAATAAATTAGGGAGAAAGAGTTTTAAATCTATTTTAGTTTTTGTTTCTAACTCATATTAAGGGTACCCCCTACTTGAAGACAGATATCACACTGCTTTGTTTCCTATGGTGTTGGCAGTTCTGAAGCTTCTAAACCACTTAAACCAGATGTTTCCAACTAATGGCTTGCTTTTTTTTTAATGGTTCGCGAAGTTGTTTAAGTAATCTACTGTAGTAAAATTGATATTTTATCCAAGAAACAGAAAGTTTTAACTTTTGTGGGGGAAAAAATTCAATGAACGCTTCAACTGATGTTAATTCATTAGTAAACTTAAGCTCTCTATTTTAATAATAATTTATGTATTCACAAGCAAGCAAAAATTTCCCACCCTAACTTGTTTTTTTCCTTGTCACTTAAGCAAGCACCGCACCGTTTGTACATCTCTAAGGTCGACTTTATTTTCATGGTCACAAAGTTTTAACTTGTTTGAAAATTTGTATCTAGCAAAGTTTTTCAAATATTCAAGGACCTTTAGTCTTAAGAATATTTTCTTAAACATTTATAGGAGAAAAAAAAACTTTTGTCTTCTTATCAGGTAGAAATGGTAATTTTCTTGAAACGGTTTTAGTTCGATCAATATTATTAGTATATAAGCTTTTATATCCTAGCACTAATATCGAGGTTATTTAGTAATAATGTGATATATATCATAATCTCACAATTTTATAGATTTGTTTTGTACTAAGTGGTGTGTTAAAATATTATTTTTACTAGTGGACTATATGTCTCATGGGTGCAATTTAATAATGTTTTTGAATCTGGGTTGTCAAGACAATCTTGCACAAAAATTTTGAACTGATAATACTTAGTAGATGAAAATTATTGACTGATAAAAAGTTTCAACACTACTTCAAAAATACAAAATGTTACACATTAATCTATGTTTGTAAAAAAAACATTAAAACATATTCACATATTTAATGTTTCGAGGGATAAAGTTGTTTCTTTGTATGTAAGTCATCATCATCACCATCATCATAAACCGTAGCCTGTGGCCAGGTCAGTTTAGTAAAATGCCTCCATCTTTCTCTATCCTTCCACCACTATTCCTCTTTTAATTTCTTCCATTCTTCTCCTTTCACTTGAACATTTTCTGTTATCTGCTCCTCCCATCTCTTTCTTGGCCTCCCCTGCGGTCTTTTTCCCATATACAGTAGACTCTTGATTTACCGGGGGGCGGATCAACCAGTTCGCGGGGTTAACCGTGGTTATATTTAAATATGTCACAAACAATACACCACCGGCTGAATCATGGTGGCTACAGACAGGGAAAACAGGGAAAACCTGGAAAAGTCAGGGAATTTTTGGATGACAGGGAAAACAGGGAAATGTCAGGGAATTTAACTAAATATAAGGAAAAGTCAGGGAATTAAAAAATATGTACAAAATATCCCATTAATTTCGCAACTAAACACTAAAATAAAAGTTAATAATACCTAAATAAAATAACATTTTAATTTTTAAAATAACTGATAAAACTGTTTATGTTTAGTAGATACACTTTTTTTTAAACGTGATCAATAATAAATAAAACAAAAGTCATCATCCACCATTAAAACAGGAAAAAAGTAGTCAGGGAAAATTGAAAAATGTTGCCTGGAAAACCTGGAAAAGTCAGAGAACTTTGTAAATGATGTTTTGTAGCCACCCTGTGAATGCATTCTACTGTTCTCAGAGAGAGAGACAGACAGAACAAGGAAATAGTACCGCACGCTCACCCACCGGATTATAAAGCTTGTCATTACTCGGTAGCCAAGGTACTGAAGGCTGAGGAATGTGTGCTTACCTGACATATTTGGAGAAGCAGGATGACACTTTACAAACACAATGAATGCATGCACTGAAACGTAACCAATAAGTACAACTCTCAGAGAGGAAACAAATGAATAAAGGACTTCTTTCATTAATTCGGTATTTCTTGTATTATCCACGCTTCCTCTCCCCTCATTAAATTACCCAGGAAAATTGAGTCTACTGTTCTTCATTTGCAACATTTTCTTCAGTATCCTATCTTTTTCCATTTTCATTACATGGCCATACCATCTAGGTCTTGTTCCCTCTAACATCTCATGTACTCTCTATAACCAAATTCTTACCTGGGCAACTTCATTCCTAATAGTGTTTCTCCTCGTGGCAGATAACATGCTTTGTATGTAATTGCACTCATGAAAACATTGTTTATAAAATAAATATGTTGTAATTGTTTAAAATAAAATAGAGTGGAATTTATTCTTTCCTAACTAAATTTACCAAAGAGTTATTGTGTGTATTAAATGTATGAGAAAAAAAAATCAAATTTCCAGATATAACTTATCTTTTCTTCTGTAAATGATTATTTACTAAACACAAGGTTATGTAAAAAATTGTTTGAAAACCAATTTAACCTTATACAACATATTTACCAGCTAACTTAGCATATTCGCCAAGTGGTAAATTAATTCCCTCCCAAGTTGAAGGTATTTTTGCATTAGCTGATAGCTCGTGATCTTAAATGATCACTCATACATAGCTGACGATTACCTCACGTCCATCACAGACTCTGCCTTAAAATATGAGGTAAGAATGACCCTGGGCATGGGACAACTCCTGGTTAGCTCATTGGTTAGAGTATTGGTGTAGTAAGCCAAATGTCCCAGGTTCGATTCCTGTTTACAGGTGTCTTTTTTTCAATTTAATGAATATGATATTTAGATGCAGTTATAATCGTAACTAACAAATATAATAGCTTGGCTATTTAATATTTTTTAAGTTGGTTAAAGAATTACGTTGTATTATATCACTCATCAAAAAGATACAAGCAGAAATATTTATCCTAAAATCTTCTTCAGTATTCAAAGGAGCCATCTCTTACTTTTGTTATGGGGTTTGCTTAAGGTATATCTTGGAATTTGACATCAAAAAAAGTTTTGTTTGAAAAATAGCTGTAGTAATTTTTTTTTCTTTTATTTTTAAAACTCATGGTTTCTGATGGACATGTCTTCAAATTCTTTTATTTTATCTGGTGACACACAAAGCAGTAATTATTTTAATATATCACTTAATTATCACTGTTAATAAAATATTCTCGCAAGTTCTGATAAATATGTTTAACCTAGTCATTCTCTCAGCTGACCTTAAGCTACATTAAACTTCACTTTATACCCACCTTAGTGGTTGCATGGTCTTAAGACATCATTCTTCCAATATACTGGATTGCCAATGAAGAATGGATCGGGGTTCAAATCCTGATTGGGTGTACCGAGAGACTTTTTTCTAAATGTTTTCCTATCCTCCCTCCATTCTAATGTTGGTACATTTTCCCTAAATCCTTCCTTCCCCATCCATTATTAGTGTAAAATACGCAGATCACCCAAAAGGGTAGTAAGACGTAGTGGATTAAAACAACAAAAACCTTGAGTTTGGTTTGCGTCAAGTTTTTTAAATTATCACCTGCATCTGTGGGTATGCAGACAAAGGTGTCAAGTTGATCTTATTTGCCAGTCACGATAGGGTTTGGGTTTGAATCTTGTTCTGGGATGATTTTTTCCCTCATTATTTACCCATTCTTTATCTACACAAATGCAAATCCATTTTCTCTAAATTTAATATTTTTACCCCATCAGTGTAAATATTTCTTTAACGCCCCGAGCATATGGTAAAATGCAAAAGGTCGAGGCTTAATTGACGTCTGACTACAACTTTTGGGAGGGTATTTTGCAGGTCTTGAGTTCTTGCCAGTAACTTCTAAACTCATTCAGCAGAATAAAAGCTGTTTTAATCCCTTTATATATTTTTTTAAAAGTTCCAAGATACTTCACTTGTATATGGACTTGTAATCAGAACCGTTTCCTCGTTCTTGTTAGACGAAAGGCTTATAAAAGCATTCATACAAATGTTGCCATTATTTTTATAGACACAAATGCCAACATATTGGGAAGTGGGGGGGGGGAGACAAGAACTAAAGTAATTTAGACTACTTGGTTATGTGAGGGTTGGGAAGAGACAAATAATGGCCAGTGAGATATGGTTTGAAAGGAACAGTATGAACAGTAACTTGAGCTAGCCATGTTCATATTTAAAGAAGGGGGGGGGGGCGACGTGAGGCTAAAAATATGATTCTCTTGACATGAAAATAGATTTAAAACCGAGCCTTGTTCTTTTTAATAAATAGATATATTTTTTAAACACTGTACAATAGTTGTGTTATTTTCAGGTGAAACACAATTAAAATGTGATAACTTAGTTAATCAACTATTACATCTTTCAATGGAATATTGTTGAGTTTGGTAGTTATGCTAGGAAAATGATTATTAGAATCAATATTTTTTTATGATAATAGTGCCTTGTCATCACAAACAAAAATATAGATAAGAAAAAAGGTAGTTTTAAAAAAAGTTTGTTTGTAGAGCTGCATGTCTTATTTTATTTGTGTGTGTGTGTGTGTTAGCATATGTAATAAATGAAAATACAATTAAATATCAAGATTGACTAAACGCCTTAATTTGTAAAATTGTCTTTATGAGGCTTTAAAATTTCAATAAAATTAAAATTCAATTTTTCTGATAAAATTTAAGGTACCCGTCATAAATAAATGATGATGAATTTTTTTTTCCTACATAATATGGATTTAAATATGTTCACATGCACATATTTGTTAGACAATATTGATATTATTTAAATAAAGCAATACATTAAAAATTAACATTAATAACAAGAACTTGATTTTATGATGGGTTTTTTAAAAACAAGATTAAAAGTTTATTATACAACTTGGTTTTTACAATCTTTTATGTTCATTTAAGTCACACGATAACTCGCTTCGTAGGGCGCATGGTCTAACACACTACTCTCATGTTAGACTATACTGCCGATGACATCGAGGTTTGAATTTTGGTCGGGTGTACTGAGGATGTTTTTTCCAAAATTGTTTTCCACTCTATCTCCATGCAAATGCAGGTACACTTCCTCTAAATATAACCTCCCTAACCCCAAAACCATTAGTATATAACCTTAACGGGTAGTAAGATGCGATGCTACATAAAATTACATAAAATATACTGCTAATGGTTTTTTAAGTGTTAATATTTATTTCTTATTTAAAAATCGAGAATAATACCGATTTATTAAAATGCAAAATTCAATTTATTGTTGGTTAGTGTTCTTTTTCTTGTTTTTTTTCCCCCTATAATTTGAAGACAAATGCCCATTACAGGAAACATGTGACTAATAATTTGACATTTATTGTATTTTGTGATATTAGTTTTTTAGGTATAAACAATTCGATATTGTTTTCTTTGCTGAATATACTCATTTTTTCAAAATGTTTCTATGGTTGTGATTATGGTGCACGTTAAATCTGTGACCCTTAAAAAATAGTTAAGATTTCAAACAGTAATAATAATTAGAGTAATAAAAGGGTCCTTTACTATGTCATGTATTTTGTTTATAATCATTATATTTGTTGGTCTAACGGTAGATAGTAATTTTTTGTTATGCCAAATTTTAATTGGTACATAATTTTAGTAAGTAAATTGTGTTAATTTTGTTAATTATTTTAGGTAATTTTACTGCAATAAAAAAAGGTACTGTATTTGATCTGATGCTCAGGAATGAATTTGGGGAATATAATCTGATTTTAACTCATAAATTTTAACCATCATTATTTTTTTTATTTTTTTCCAGTTGATTAGTATTTCATAAAGTAATTTTTTCCCCACTTTGAAAAAAATAATTTAGGGACATTTGTTTTGAAATAGGTTAGCCCAATGTAATGGTTATGGAAGAACTTTTTTATTTTTTTAGTTAAATATGCTTTTTTTTTTATATACATGATCAACTAAGTAGGCACAGTAAAATTTTTTAATTTGTTTGTGTTGTGATGGTAAAATTGTCTTGCGTAGTTTAGGTGATGTATTGTAAACAAACAGTATATTTTTAAGCAAAAAAATGTAAATGCTTCTTCTTTTTTTAAAAATAAATCTGACTTGTTTGGTTTATTAATCACCACCTTACCAATTAATTTTACTTTAAAATATGTTATATGTAGCTTCTTGTTGTTATTCTTTAAATTAAAAAATGACCCCTTGATGTGGGAATTGAACCTGGGACCTTTCGCTTAGTGTGCTAATGCTCTTTACCATGGAACTATCCAGTTGGCAGCCTATTATCAAAATCACTAATTACTCATATTTAAGGCAGAGTCCATGATGAATATACATAAATCATTAGCTGCATATTAAAGATTAAATAAGACCGCAAGCTTTCAGATAACGCAACCACCTTCTTCGCAGGAGAGCTTTATACTGCCATTATTAGGCAGTAGGTATGACATTTATCAAAACCAAACTAGTGACCAAAGTGAACTGAAAATATGATAAGAGGCTCATAATACAAATAACATATTCTAATATCATTTCATTTTATAAATTTGGCAAAGTTTTAATCACTCATAATGTTTATTATAAGTTAACTTTATTTATATTTATAATATATTTTTTCCCTCAAAGACCATCCCAAAGGGTTCTTGCGAAATGCCCTAAAAAAGAGTATGTTTTAAGGCTCAACTATTAAGACTTTGAAAGAGATAAGTAAAAGGCTTATAAAATAAGATTTATATATTTCTTGACTTCTCTTCTTTTCAGTCTCCCGTGCATATTTTTTTACGCGACGTAATCCAGGGCCTTATTCAAGACTCAAAAGAATCTGTACAAAACCTAGAATGCTTCTAACCACCATTTAATGTTGCAATAAGATATTGTAACAACGATTTTTTTGAAAATATTTTTGTTCAAAATATAAAATAAAAAAAATATATATATATTTTCAGTTTTACAAATGAAATAAAAAGCATTGAGTAGGTAGTTAGGTATTTAATGTTTAAAAAAAATCTCAACATTTTTAATTTCTATCTTAATAGTGGTTTTTTGCTTAATCTTTCAGAAACTATCCATAAAACAGTTTTTTGAAATCATCTTTGATGTATTTAAAAAAATTTAAGTGTAGAACCCTTTTCTACTTTAAAATAATATGTGTTGCCTAAATTTGAATAATTGTTAAAACTAGTACAAACAAGTAAATGTAAGTGTTATGATAAATTATATGGATAAGTATAAGAGGGAATGGATCAGAAGGTAAACAAACCACCCAACTAGGTGAAATAATCCTTGCTGTGCTGTTATAGCTAGGGGAAGAAGTGCTCAGGTCTCCACAGATTTAGGCGAAGGGACTGATTATGATGAGAAAAAATTAAAAAACTATGAAACAAGATAATTATTTTCAGATTTCATAAACATTAGCAACAAAAATGTAAAACTATTTTAAGGCCTGAGCCGTGTTGATGAAACTATTTATAATGTATTGGCTGTCATTAAGCTCAATCTTGGGGGGGAAAAAAATTCCTTGAACACAAGTTGAAAAAGTCCTACATAAGATTACCAACAGCAGGGCTGCCCTTAGCAGACGTGGGGCCCTTGGAAAAATTTGTTTGTGGGGGCTCTAGTTACTCGCCTCGCCCTCTACCAGGAAATGCCCAAAAAAAGTAAATCATCATCATCATCAACTATTTCCAGCCTGTGACCTGGTCAGTTTAGTAAAATGCCTCCATCTTCCTCTATCCTTCTACCATTATTCTCCTCTCACTGAGGACAAAGTGGAAAACATACATGTGATCGACACACAGGAGCAATGTGGATCAAGTGGGGCCGACATGAGTAAGGCATGAATTGTACCACCTGGTTGAACTCGTGCATACGCGGACAAAATGATCGACAGCCAACTGGTTGGCCCAAAAAGACCAACTTAGAAAATCGATGCCTTACTAATGGTGATTTTAATCCACAAAATTAGTGTATCACACGAACAGGTAGTAAGACACAATTCTAAAAAAAAATCACTAAATTGTTATTTTTTTCCTTAGCTTCTCACTCCCTGTTTGAGCTATATGTAGGATAAGGAATTAGAAAGGTAGAATTTAAGGAAATATGCACTCGTTTGTGTGGTGGGATAGTGAATAAGCTTTTAAAAGGAAAATACCTCTCTACTTATGACCGGGATTCTAACCGCAATCTCCTCAACACTGGCAATCCAGTACAGTGGGATATTGAAGCGTTGGATCATTTGACCACAAATGTGGGTATTTATTAGAGTTATAAATTATATTAAAAATTATTTCATAGACTTAACTTGTTATTTTCCTTTTCTGATTTTGTTGTTGAACACGTTTGCAATGTGTTAACTTGGCGGTCAATTGATTCCAATTAGACTTTTGTATGTCAGTAGGTCCTCTAATGTCGAAGATTTGTATATCTTATCACATGGTCCTAAATCTGTTGATCATTTGACACACTAAAGCTTTGAAATATTTGTATTTATTTAGTCAACCAGTTGGCTCTCAATCAATTTGGCTTCTTATGCATAAGCTTGTCGACCAGTTGGTCCTAGTCCTGTAGGCCACTTGGCCTACGTGGCATTCCAACATTTTTACAGCTTGTCGGCCAGTTTGCAAGGTGCACATCATGAGCTCTGTTAACTATTATAATAATAACGAAAATTAATACTTTTTTTTTACTACAAATAAAGAACTCTAAAACCCGCTCTGGTGCTAACATGGTCACTGAGGTGTCATTCTCATCGTAGACTAGACTGTTTAAGACAGGGAGATCGGGGTTTGATCTCTGTCGGGTGTACTGAAGGTAGCTTTATTATAAATGGTTTCCCACTCTCTATGCAAATGCGAGTGCACATCCTCTAAATGCAGATTTCCTAATCCCTAACTAATTAGCGTAATTAGTACATGTGAGTATACCCCGAACAGATAGTAAGACTCTGTACTAAAAGAATAATAAAATAACCCTTAATCTTTCACCATTCAAATTATTTCAATAAATTGCTTGGTAATACATATTTTTACTTCTAAAAACACATTTTGTAAATATAGGCCTAATAGTATCCGTACAATAAATACTGTAGCGACACGTGTAATAAGTTCATTATTTTAAATTATTAATATTCAATGAATCTTAGTAGCCAAGATTCAAACTCAAGCCACAACTCCCGGGTGAACTATGGATTGACATTCATTTTCTAAATTACTAAATAACACTTAAGTTCTTCAGCGGGAAAAAAAATTGGTAGTGCTATGACAACACTGTTGGGAACAAAGAGCTGGCAATCCCAGCTTACTTTCCCACTCGGCCTACCCATTCCCCCCCTTCAACCATATTAAAAATTCCCTGTCAAAATGTTATAGCCTATTCATTCTAGAAGAAGCTTGTTGGACGAATCACCTTATGCTAGAAGCCTCACTCAATCAATAGATTAAATCACATGAGTATGCTTTTATTTGTTTTTACACTGACAATATTTGCTTGATCGCCTATACAGGGAAACTATTAAACAAGCATGTGATCAAAAATTTCCCACCCCAACTTGTTTTTTCCCCTCTGTCACCTAAGCAAACACAAGGCACTCCTACACCACACTCCCCCACCCCCCAAATCATGGGGCCCTGCCCAGCCAAACCTTTCACACACACACACTAACATCTAGGGGTGTGGCCCCAACAAACAGAACAAAAGTTATAAATTAACACTTTCAAATGCTTGGATACTTTTATTACACAAAAAGAAAGGTACAAAATTTTGTTAGAAATATGACACATGTAAATTATGACTAGAATATTTTCACTAAAATGTCTGTACAGTTGTTCCTAAATCTTACTACACATAAGCTAGGTAGATATTTTTGCCGTTAAAATAATATTTATTACAATCTATTTACACCTTGTTCTTGTAAAATCTAGACCTTTAAAAAAAATTTTAAGTGAACATATATAAACTATCAATGGACAAGTTTTCGAGGTTTACTTGGCTACATTTTGATATCGAATGTTTTCGACTAAGTGGTACTGACCAAAGTGGAGAGTAACAACGACATTAAGTTGTTTTTCTTCAACATAAAAAAATATGGCTGAGGTAGAGTAGATATAACAGCCGGTAGGTGGATTCATGTAAACCTACTTGTACTGCAAATCAATGGAAAATGACCTAATTGATTTTATCCTTAGTTAGATTGGTGGTTATTTTGAATAGGCCCAATATTTATACAACATATCAAGCTAAACATATATATTTCCAAAAAAAAATAATGAAGTATTGCACATATGTAAAAGTAAATAGGGCTATTTCATTTCTTATAGCCATAAATAAACGATTTTTTAAGTACTTAGTGTGATATAGTTCTAGATAGTAATTGCTCTTCATTTTAATTCATACACAAGACGTGTTAAAATCCTTTGATTACAAAGTTATCCTCATTTAAATCTAACTTAAGAAGTTATACTGTTTTAAAATTGATTCACAATTCTCAGTTTATCGGTTGATACCAGGCTATTTAGTTTGGTCAAGAAAAGCATTACCAAATCGAGTTTTAGCATTGACTCGGTCATAAACACTTGTAGCGAGTTGTAATACCAGGAAGGTGAAAACGCTCTAGTTACAAACATCACTAGCATGTCAATCGTGAAAACACGCCTAATATGATGAAATTGTAGCCATTTCAGTAGTATTTGCAGGGGTAGATAAGCTGTCTGGAATGATTTAAGAACTATAAGAGGCAGGTGGTTAGATTTTATTAGAACAAAATGTACAAATAACCTAATAATTCTTTGCTCTGAGCTGGAAGATTGGGGCTGGATCTCTGACAGGGTACAATGTAGAGGTTTCCCCACCAGATAAATACTACAGCAATCTCGTTGTAAAGTTGGCAATGAAGTTTTGCTTTTTTATTCTTTTCAAAACTAACAAACTAATATTTAAAAAAATACTTAAGTTATTTTTCTTATTTGTTTATAAACACAGCAGAATATATTTTATATTGAGTTCAAATTAAATTACTTGCACAACACACAATATTAATAAACATATTAAACTTCTACAACTATTTGTTGTATCAAAATATATTTAATTTATTAGTTATACAAAATAAGTTTTTTTTATACTTTTACTATACACTCACATAAAATAAATAATTCACACTTTACTCTCTTAATTTAATGAACTATGTTATAAACTCTTATATAATCTATAATGTTATGCTACGTATTCTCCCTGTTTATTTGTATGTTAGTGAAAAAATAATAATCGTACATTGTATCACAAGATTATACTTAAATGGTTACATGTTTGAGATGTGTGCTTGTTAAAAATATAATTACTATATTGTGTTAAGGTATTTAATAAGATCGGAAGTAAGTTAAAAGTGGATTCATTAAAAGTGAGCACAGTATAAATTTTACTTAAAAATAAAGTTAAGGGAGACTCAACCCAAAGTAATTTAGGAACACCTGTTTGGATACTATCCCAACAAATGCCAAATTTCACCCCAGGATATGGAACACTTAAGACAAATATTTATTCTCTCTTCGTTTATTGGCACTTTTTCCCTCACAAATTTGTATTTGTCTCGGTGAATTAATTGACACTAATAAAAATAAATGAATATACATATGGCATTAGATAATATCTCATTTAAGTGATATCTTGTATCACAAAACCAACTTGTAAATTGAATCAAAGATTTGTACTTGGCCGTAGAAATTTGTTGTATAGCTTTGATGTTAAAATACAATTGTTTGTAATATCAAGGAACAAATGGCTCTTTAGACACATTAAAAATAATAATCTACTTATTAAAAAAATGAATAAATTCTAAATTAAAATAATTCTAGCTATGTATATATTATACTATATTTTTTATATTAATATATATTTTTAATGATCTGATAAAACTATACTTACTAGAGGGTGTCTAACAATACGTTTATTAAAACATTTAAGCCTTTAAGGTGTTATCAATGATTCAGTATTCTCCTAAAAATGAATGTTTGATTTCTTAACTGTCGTAGCTTCACAATAACTCATCTCTTTTGTTATTTAGGTTTAGAAAAGGTTGTGTAAACATTTGTTTGTAATTTAAAGCTAGAAAAGTGCATTGGCATCCGGTTACATACAAAGCCTCTGTTATTGGCCTGAATTTCACTCAAAGGAGTGATTTTGTGTCATAATGTTAATTTTATAAGTTTTATTTTTGCATACATCCCATGGCTAAACATCTCAAAGTATAATTTTTAAGCTACATTAACTGTATAAAATTGATGGAAATTATCACTGGTATGTATAGTCATAGAAAGGAGAACATATTTAATTTAATATACATGAACACATGGTGTAATTTGTACCCATCATGACATATGCAGCAGAAACATGGATAATGAATGTAAGAGAGACAAGGAAAGTGGAGGCTATGGGAATGAAGTTTGTGAGGAGTATGTTAGCTGTCACGAGGATAAACAATATTAGGAATGAATTTATCTGGGAAAGAGTGAGGGTATGGGGAGTACATGAGATAGTAGAGGAAGCAAGACTGAGATGGTATGGTCATGTAATGAGGATGTTGGAGTACATGAAAGAGTAGAGGAAGCAAAACTGAGATGGTATGG
>CABFWB010000222.1:169632-200129 GCA_902151455.1 Timema bartmani
CCCCCCCCCCCCCTTCCCCGTGATTGTTTACACCTCATCCTATTGTTTACATTACCAAGTCATTGCATCTGGAAGTGTAGCCTATTTAAAAGATCGACAACGCGTTTCTTGCCGCTGCCTGGACACAGTATATATAGTACACTCTGTTTGAAACTAACTTGACCATCCATAGCTAAAGCGGCACTTATAGTTTACTTTATTTACTGTATAAATTATCTGGTTATAGTTTATCTTTAGACCTAATAACAAAGTATATTTGCTACACAATCAAATCACGTAATTAGCAATGTTTCAATCTAATACAAACATATTTGCTTCTGACAAATTTTTCGCGTTGTAAAAATACAATCCGCTCACATGCGACTTGAAATGCTGCAGTCAAATGCAGTTAATCATACATGAATAAATGGATGCCATATTTTTTGACTCATTTTCTAACTACGAAATACTGTAAATCCAAACATAAACATATTTACCTTTATTTGGACGGTTATTTTCTTTGGTGTATTGATTTTGTCCGTCATTTATGACTCTCCTTTGGTATAAATCGTATTCTTTGACTAGATTAGACTGACTAGATTCGTTGCCGATCGCCATTGTAATATCAATAGACCAGTTGAAACAATGTGATTTTAAAAAACAAAACAAAAGGAAGCGATTTGAAACGCGTTTCGAGTTTCAACACCTTTTTAATCTTCAATTTGTTTCATAATAAATTGTTTGATGATAGCGAGACGTTTTTTCGTTTCAAATTAGTTTTTATTTGAAACATCTAAATTATATTTAAAGCTTACACATCTTAATAATTATCACTTTAAGTAACAACAAACTTTACTATATTACTTATGACAGTACAACAAAGAGAAAATCTCCCTCGCCAGCACTATCTGCACTTTAACTAAGTTTTTTTAAAAAAAACTCAGGCTAGATGGGTAACCAGGCAACGCTTCTTCGCGGAAAACAAAATCGATATTTCACTTCACTGAATTAAAACCACACTTTTGTTTGATCGTAATTAAGCTGATACGAAACTAAGCTCACATTAGTGTTTAGTATTAGGTTCTTCATTTCCTCCTAATAGTATAAACTACTTTTTTTTTTGCAACGCACAACGTAGCCGCTTGCCGCTTAATTTTCTGTTATCCTGCTACGTGACTATTTTTAGGGCACTCACTGAGGCAGGCATTACCTATATCGTGTTTCGCTCTCCTTCCCTAAAACATTCATTTCACCAAGAATAACTCAATGTTTTTTAGTTTTTTAATTTCTTATTTTAATGTGTTGAGACTTGATTAGATAATTCATTAGAATGTGTGTGTTTTATCAACTATTATAGTGAAGTTTTGAAGCTAAACAATATCGTTCCTGCAAAGCGCGAGTATTTTTCATTGTCCACTTGGTAGTTGGGGTTTTAAGCCCGGCTACGAGAAGAGAACTGTCGTGTATACAAGCGGGCTAAAAGTCCCGGGATCATTCCTGTCCCAAAAAAAACAACAAAAAAACTGAAGCTTGTAGCCACATGGCTTGTGTCTCTCCACTTCATCTTTTGTGATCAGCTGTCGTTTTTGTGTGTCGTGTGTGTCTGGGAACACCTGGCATGGGGGGCTTAACGCTGGTTGAACCGTTGTGAACGTTCGGGTTAGGGGGGGAGCGTATAGTCATGAGAAGTGAGGGGGGGGGTAGAGGGGGATGCCGTAGAAACACTGCCATGTGTGCGCAGGACCGCAGTAACACGTTCATTTTTTGTTAGGCCTAGTTCACACATTCTGGCCGAACAGATACAATTGATATATTTATTATCTATTGTTCGATCGTTTTCTCATTTGTTTTTTAGCTTTTAACATTGTGTCTTACTATCAGCTTGAGTAAAACGCATATGTACTAACTACCCTGATTTGATAAGTACAAGAAAGGTTGAATTTAGAAAAAAAATGTACTACTCGCATTGTCGTGGGAGAGAGAGTAAAACCATTTAGGGAAAACCACGCGCTCTATGCGTCATCGGCTCTCGGCAGTCTAGTATATTGTAACCAATGAAGAGGTTTTTATTTATTTTTAATTAGTTTTTATTTCAGAAGTTTTATTTGTATCTAAATAACTAAAAATATACCTTTTTGTATAGACATTTTTTTCCAGAGAAGTCAAAAAAACAAAATTATTGTTTATTTATTTTAGGAGTGTTGTAGATCCAGTTGCCTTAATATCTCCGTTATGGTGAAGTTTATTTAATTTGAATAAATTACACTATCCTTGCAACCAGCCTTAACTTCAAAGTGAGAGTCAGGCACACTATCCTTGCAACTAGCCTCATATACAAAGTGAGAGTCAGAGGGGAGAGTCAGGCACACCATCCTTGCAACTAGCCTTATCTACAAAGTGAGAGTCAGGTGCGCTATCCTTCCAACCAGCTCTACCTTCATATTGAGAGTCTGAGCTGAGAGTCAAGCTCAGGCCCACTATCCCAGCAAAACGCGATGTAATTGACATGCGATGTAATTGTATACATACGCCCCTTCATTCCTATTGGTTTTACGTCAGAGTAGGGTTAGCTGTGTGTAGAGAGGTAGGGGAAACGCGACGTGATGAACCTGCAATGTATTTGTACCAAAAATGCGATGCAATACTAAGTAGATCGTTATTGAGGTGGATGTTTTGGGAGTTTTCACCCTACGCTACCCGCATCTTCCAACTCTAAAGAATATTACTAACAATGCATTTTGGTATCCGTAAGCTAATAGCTTTTCGAATTCTTGTAATGTTCATAAACTTAAACTACCCCCATTTTCTTTATTTAAAAATGTGGGTTTTTTCTTTATTTTTTAACACCGTTTCTTACTGCCTGTTCAGGTTATACACATAATTATGTACTAATTACGCTAATAATTTAGGGACAAGGAAGGTTTAATTTTAGTGGAAGTGTACCCGCATTTACGTGGAAGGAATTGTAAAACCAATTGGGAAAAACACCCTCAGTACAGTCGACCGGGATTCGAACCTCGATCTCTCTGTCATCGGTAGTTCAGAAGTACAAAAGTATTTTACGGCCACCAACCGACATGGCCAGTTTCATAGTCAGACTTAGTGAGCCTAAAGTGCGAGTCGATACTAAATACAAGACGACACCTACCTAGGTCAAAATGGAATGGGCCAGTTTCGCATATGAAACTGGCCCTTAGAACCCCTCAAGTGCGGTGAAATACTAAATGCAAGACATCAAACTAAACTCGAATGGAATGAGAAAGTTTCGCATATGAAACTAGCCCATTCCATTCGAGTTTAGTAAGGTGTCGTCTTGTATTTAGTGTAGCGCCACACTTGAGACTTAGGCTTGGCTTACAGTATAATCATGCATAAGACATAGCTATTTTTTTAAATAATGTTTACATTATTTGGCAAGGAATAATAAGTAACAAAATCATTGTATTCCCACTTCCCTATTTGATAGTAGCTTATTCTTCTATGATTATGGTTTGGTGTGATTATTGATGTTACACCATCTTCGGGTTTGAGGAAAACCAATGTAATTGTAAAATAATGTATAGAGATATGACAATACACAAATGACAATAGTCTTAAAAGACTAAGCTACTATCGGAAAAGGAGATGGGGAATAAAAATCAAGAAGATATAATTTTGTCGCATGATTAATAGTAAAGTGTATAGCGTGCAGTGCATAATTCATTAGTAAAACACACCGGTTTACAATGAAATATGATGTGTAAACTGTAATGTCTTACTTAAATCGATTGGCTTGTATTTTATTAATATAAAATGGCCTAATCTCATTTCACCACTAGATAATGTTTATAAAAAATAATTCAATAAAGGGTTCATTTGAAAAACAACGTCAATTATACTGTATTTTTATCAACTTAAATTTACGAAATTTAACTTTTGGCGGCAGCCTACAATTAAATCAAATTCGATTTTTATTTGGTTCCGATTTTTATTACTATCATGAATATTATTGTAGACCTGTTTCTCAGTACTAACACTATGAAAAATGAAATATTTCCCCTATATTTTCAATCATAGTCAACGATGCTAACACAAAGAAAATTCGTGAATAACAAACCAGCATGGATACCTCAAGGCATTTCAAAAATTAAGATAAATACATAAGTAGATTGTTTTCGTCTGCTTGTATGTCGGCGTTTAGTTGGTAATCCTCTCCTTATATTCTCATTGGCTGATACGTCTCAAGTATACCCTGATTTTGGTTGGAAGAACAGTAGAGAAAATTCAAACATATTTCTTTGCGGATAAATTTGTTAACATTTTACTATATTATTTGTGTTATTTTAAAAGTATTGATGATATCTATAAAAAAAGACAGTTGCAGATAGCATGAGTTGATGTATGCATATATTAAAATTGTTTTAATAACTTTAGTAACTAACTTCTACTGTTCTTCCTACCAAAATCATAATATACAAGGATTATCTATAGCACACTTCATGTGTAATGTATAATAAGTTTTAAGTTTTATCAACTCTATACACTGTACAATATTCACTATTCATTATGTATCGAATCTAAATGCTTGCATTGAAAATAATGAATTTTAACTTCTTGCGTAATATGTACTATACTCTATTCGTTATGCTGAATATATACCCAGCCTTACTTAAGTCTGAAACTGAAACTGGCCCCAATCGAAAGTATTTCACCAGTATCAACACACACAACTAATAAAATAATGTAGCTTAGTAGTTTAAGGAAACTAATTCATTTTTATGTACACTACATAGTACATTTGGGCCACCTTTAAAAAAAAAATTCCGCAGTCAACAATGACAATATTTTACTTTATGGTTATTTTATAAGTATTTATAATACATATAAAAAGTGACAGTTGCAGATCCCATGAATTCTTGTGAGTAAATCTAGTAATTTTTTCTATATGTCATACATCCTATCGTAAGAAAATTGGTGTATAAACAAGCAAAACTGAGAAGATTATTGCTGGAAAAAAAATTAAAATTAAGATTTCGACTCGCCCTCATGGTTAGTTGCTTGTTTTTAGCCTTAAAGCCCCATCCACAGACTCCATATACTTAAGGTGTGTAATACTCCGTTAGATATCGACTCCATGCTAACAAATTACAATGTTTACAAAGTCTGTATCCTTAAATCCTTAACCCTTATCACTCCGTAGAAGTTGACTCAACTTTAACGTTCTAAGGACTAGTCGATACGAACTACTAAGAACTACCAATCATAGCAAAGTAAGACCCACCATGGTGGCGTAGTTAGATGACGCGCTAGATTTGTGTTGAGCTTTACTGCCGAGGACAGGGAGAGCGAGGTTCAAATCTCGCTCGGGGAAATTGGGGGATGTTTTCCCTAAATGGGTTTCCACTCCCCCTCCACGCAAATGCTGGTTCACTTTTATATCCAACCTTCCACATTCCTAGCCCATTAGTGTAAATAGTACATAAGCGTATAACCCGAATGGGTAGTAAGACGTGGTGCTAAGTATTATTAGTTATTATTGTCATAGCAAAGTAAGCGTGTGCGTGCATCAAAATGAAAACACCACAGACATTTTCATAGCAATTACACTAATTAGCTCATGTTTAAAATATTTTATTTGTACCTACACTGCATATCCTTGATGTTTTATTAAAATATGTTGTGTAGCTACTTTTGTTAATAATTGTTCAGCTGTGATATCGTCTGCTTGCGCCTAGCTCTAGAAAATTTCCTTTCAAAGGGTTTAATTGAACGTTGTTTCCAAATTTCTCTTTGGTCCGCTAAGTCACGTCTCAAGGGATAACGGTTATGGACTATGTATACGCAAATATTTTTAAGGACTCAAAGGATGAGGTCTGAGGAGCTGACTGGCTCTGTAGACGGAGCTTTAACCACAACTAACAAATTGTAGAGGCAGCTTTTTTTTAAATATATCTTTTTCACACTACAAACGACTTTGATGCTTCTACTTATTATATACAACCTTGCCAAGCTAAGAAGAATGTGCTGCTTCTACAATTTCTTTCCAACATAGTCTAAGTTGAATTCGAATGTTTTAACTGTTGGCGAAACTGTACAAGAAAACATGGATTCTTATATGGATCTGAATAACAAAACATTAAACCAGACAATCTTCATGTTGTTTGACAGATGATTACGGACGTAAAGTATTCGGGGTGAAATAAAATATATAAAAGTTATTGGTATAATTGTGTTGAAAATATAACGCATCCCTTTATATTTAATAATATATAAAATAAGGTTTAACTTTCAACGTTGAAATAGCTGTCAAAACATTCAAAATATGTCTGTGAAGTTGATAATAAATAAAGTTTTGCGAAGAAAGAAGTAAAGATGCCAAGTTCTCTGTTGTTTGCCATAAACAATGAGGGCCGCGTGTTTGGACTTTCTACAACTGGTACTAAATGGAGAGAATTTGTGTATCTTGGTTTAGAGTTCAAACATTTATCAGCTGTGCCGCATTTCATGTGGGCAGTTGGTGGTGACAGACAGGTCTATGTACACGTGCATGGACTAGATATTCCTATCAGGATTAAAGAAGAATCTTATGAGAACGAGGTAAACCTTGTTTTTAATTTAACGTAATTCTCTTTTGGTTAATTACTTATTGAGTTACATGAGTGTAACTACAGTAGCCCCATGGCTTCTTTGGTGCTAACTGACAGTTCACAGCTGACTTCTGACAGTCAACATTTAGGTATATACCTAAATGTTGACTGTCAGAAGTGACAACTGCTAAAGACATGTTTTTTTGCAGATCATATGGTTCGGCGTAGGGATACATAATTTGGTCTGGTAGCTTTTCAAAGCCGTCAGAAGTCAGCTGTGAGCTGTCAGTCAGCACCACAAAAGATAAAACTGAGGTATAGTCCATAAGCTTTCCTATTAGGCTACATAATAAATGCCGCCTTGTTCATTAAAAGGTGGTCGGGAATAGTACGTATGGTGAAAATGTAATAAACATGTTTTCTTTGTGTCACAACACTAAAAAACATTCACTTTTACTTTTAATCAACACCAAGAATACAAACATAACAATGTTAAAATGGTTTTCAAGTTTACTAGCCTACTATTAAAAAGTAAAAAAAAAACCCCTCACCTATGTTAAATCTTGCGTTATGTTCATAAATTAAGGATTTTATTCTAGTTCTGTTTACAACCAGACCAATAATCTTATGGCCTGTTTGAACAATTATTTTCCTTTGATCCTGTCTAAAAATCAAGGAAACACACAAAGTAATATGTAATAGTTTATATGTTTGGACTAAGGCAATGATGATCCTAAACTAACAAATCTAATCTTACAAATGTCATAAATAAAACTTTAATTTGTTGGGAAGGTTAACATACCAGTAGTTCAAATATACAAGGAGGTATTTAGTGTTTTTCACAGCTAGATTACTTATACGCTATCTGGGGGAGGGGGGGCGGGTGAGAAGTGAACAAAATATTATCTAGATTTGACTTCATTGAAATGTTTTACACCATTGACTCTTTAAGTCAGTCCCTACATCTGTTGTGAACATCTTCTTTGAAAATCTAATCTTGCTCAGTCGGTAGTGAGTGAGTTGTGTGCTGATATATTATTATTAGCATGTTCAGAAAGTACATGTTAAATAGTGTACATAGTAAATCACTATTAAACCAAATCTTATTTTATATAAAATATAGAAATAATTCAAGATATACAGTTAGCTTACTTCATAATGTATAATTAATTTATTATTATTATTATTATTAGCACCGCGTCTTACTACCCGTTCGGGTTATACGCACTTACGCTAATGTGTAATGGTAGGGTGATTGTGAGATGAAATGGAGGACCTACAGTTTAACGTGGAATCCGAACCACGGTGGAGGCCTGGCATTCCTCACATTCACAAGTTGTGATTAATACACATCTTGTCAGAGGTGAAGGAAGGGTTTGGCAATCAGATAAATCTGTGCCGGGACCGAGGATTGAACCCCGGACCCTCAGCACAGAAGTCTGACACCTTACCCCTAGACCACCAGGTCACCTATAATTAATTTAATTTAAATAACTATTGATTTTAGTAAAGCTTACAAATAATTAATTTTATTATTACTGTTGAATTAAAGGGATTAAATATATTCTTCCACTATGTATAATTTTTTAACTAATTATTTCGTTTACAGCCATGGTAGCTTATTGGAACTTGGCATTTTTAATAGATGTTAATGACTTAGACAAACTTGTTAATAAAGAGGAAGCAATCGGTATCATTTATGATACGATCATAATAACTTAGTATGTAACCTAACTAGCATTAACAAAATCTCAGACTAAAATGTAAACAAGTTGGTTATTCTTTCTAATTTATTGGCTGCAATACAGTGGATTAGATAGAACTAGCTCAATATAGGTATAGGGAGTAATGGGTTGGGCTGGATAGAACTAGCTCAAGATAGGGATAGGGTATAATGGGGTGGACTGGATAGAACTAGCTCAAGATGGATAGGTTGTAATGAGGTGGACTGAATAGAACTAGCTCTAGATAGGGATAGGGTGTAATGAGGTGGACTGGATAGAGCTAGCTCAAGATAGGGATATGGTATAATGGGGTGGACTGGATAGAACTAGCTCAAGATAGGGATATGGTATAATGGGGTGGACTGGATAGAACTAGCTCAAGATAGGGATATGGTGTAAAGAGGTGGACTGGATAGAACTAGCTCAAGATAGGGATAGGGTGTAAAGAGGTGGACTGGATAGAACTAGCTCCAGATAGGGATAGGGTGAAATGAGGTGGACTGGATAGAACTAGCTCAAGATAGGGATATGGTGTAAAGAGGTGGACTGGATAAAACTAGCTCCAGATAGGGATAGGGTGTAATGAGGTGGACTGGATGGAACTAGATAGGGATAGGGTGTAATTAGGTGAACTGGATAGAGCTAGCTCAAGATATGGATAAGGTGTAATGAGGTGGACTGGATAGAACTAGCTCAAGATATGGATAGGGTGTAATTAGGTGAACTGTATAGTACTAGCTCCATATAGGAATAGGTGGTGTACCCTTGTAATTACAGCAATGAACTCTCAAGTTCCTAACACAGAGTAACACTTCTTATGAACTAAAACATGGTAGGTAGCTGAGCGATGTCAACTGACTATCTTTGTAATTTGTATTTCTCCATGAATTTCTTACAGAGGTGGCTTCCGTTAGAAGGCTTTAGTGGCCGTTTGCTACCCACGGATCGTTACCATTTTTCAAGTGCGGATGGCACAAAAGATAGAAGTTTTGAAAAAATCAGATCACCTTCTATGGCCTGGCAATGGGAAGGTGACTGGCACTTGGAGACCACCTTAGATGGTCAGCCTTTAGATCATGACGTAAGTTGATACATTAGGACTTAACTGATAAATTAGTTAGTTGTCTTAAACTACACAGGCTATCAAACTGGGGGCTGCGACCCCTCCAAGGGTCGTGAGAAGGATTCTGAGGCTTGCAGCAAACATTGACAGACGTAAGTAAATTATAGAGCTATTGACATTATAATACATTAAAACCTTTCATTGAATTTTTTTATTTTTAGTTTATTGCAGAAATAAATGTCTGCCACGATTATACAAATATAATTTTCAAAACTAGTTGTATTTAAAATTAACCAATGATTTCCATTGGTTTGGCCTATCTGCATGGATAAACCTTATAAATTATAAAACATTTAGTCAATTATATTAAATATGACAGCATATGCATTTTTTTCGGTAAATATGTTCATTATTTCTATTTTTCCTCATGAACAAAAACTAACAATAGAATATAAACAACCTCAACAAAACTGAACCATTACTGCCCTTGGTCGCTAGTTTTTTTTAGCACCGCGTCTTGCCACCCGTTCAGGTTATACGCTTGTGTAATAATTACGCTAATATTTTGGGGATGAACGAAGTTGAATTTAGAGGAAGTGTATCCACATTTGTAGGTAGAGAGAGTGGGAAACCATTTAGGAAAAATAACCCTCAATACACCCAACCAGAATCGAACTTAGATCTCCGCGTCATCGTCAGTCCAGTCTTTTATGAGACATAACATAAGTTACCGGTACATGACTTCACGCTTAGTTTGATAAAAAATAAAATTTGATTAATCTCTTATTTCAATATTTAAGCAGCCTGTAAACTCGTCTGTAAACTCCACTCGTCTTTTAATTTCCGGGTTAATATTTTTCTTCCAATCCCTCTTTCCTTCTCACACATCTAAATCTAGAGAACATTTGTTCAATTCCTTTTTTCTTTTTTTTTTCTTTTAACTTTCCCAGTCCAGCCATTGCAACATAGATAGCTTCATACGACTGTCATGCTCTCATTACTTCTATAGAAGTCCATTTATAACGACTTAACCCTCTTCACTGGTCTGCTGATGACAGGGGAGATCTCCTTTATTTAGTTCTAGGCCCCTACTTTTAATTTATTTTATTTTAATAAGTTCATAAAATGAACCGGTGGGGTAGTTAGCTAATACGCTAGTTTCGTGTTGAGTTAGACTGCCGAGGACGGGGAGACCGAGGTTCGAATCTTGGTCGGGTGGAATGGGGGTGGTTTTCCCTAAATGGTTTTCCACTCTCCCTCCGCACAAATGTAGGTCCACTTCCTCTAAATTCAACCTTACCATTTTCTAACCCATTAGCGTAATTAGGCCTAGTACTTAAGCGTATAATCCGAATGGGTAGTAAGATGCGTTGCTAAAAAAACATGTAGCAAGATAATGATAAAGTAAATAAATTTCAAACGTCATTCTCATTATTTTCTTGACTTGATCTATATAGCATTTTTGGGGATAAATAAAGTTCATAGTCGCACTTGCCTCATGCTTTCTCTCACCCCATGTTACCCTATTATTTCCAAGGTTCCTTGTTCTATATTACAAATTTGTCAATCTTTCAGGGCTGGTCTTATGCCATCGATTTCCCAGCTACCTTCCACCCCAAAAAACAATGGAAATCCTGTGTAAGGCGGAGAAAATGGATCAGATACCGGCGGTACAGCGCCTTGAACTCCTGGTGCGCTATAGCGCCATTACATAAGGATCCTACTCAGGTACAGTCCCTACAATCACTGTGTTGTCTGGTACAGATGCTTTCAGAAAGGAGTGAAATTTTACCTATTTTATATATTATGGATAAACACACTTGTACTCATTAATAAAAACCTGTTTATTTTTTTACCTAAAATCAAACCGCATTTAATGACACCTACAAAACCAGCGCTTGAGTAATCGGAAAGATTTAACTTCAAGGGTCCATAGAGAAAAAAATACTTTTTAAATCTTTTATTTATGATTTTTTTTAGCATCACGTCTTACTAGCTGTACCTAGTTGGGTTATATGCATATATACTAATTAATAATGTGTTAAGGATGAGGAAGCTGAATTTAGGGAAAGTGTACATACATTTGTGTGGAGGTAAAGTAGAAAACTGTCCTTAGTACACCTGATGAGAATGGGACGAGAGTGACAGCTTAGACCATGCGGCCAGTGTATTATGTATTGTATGTACAACTGGTATCTGCTGTGTGTATTATGTATTGTGTATAGCCTCCAATTAGTATCTGCTGTTGTTTATTGTATATTGGCCTACTTTTAGTATACAAGCAGTCCCTGTTACAAGCAGTCCCTGTTATACGCAGTCCCGCTTTACTTGATTTCGCGTTCACGCGGTTTAAAAAACATGAAAAAGGTCCTTGAAAGATTTTGTATTTGAGCTGAGTTGCGCCAAAGCGGTGATTGTTTGGAGTGTACAATGTTTATAACCTCTTATATACCTTTTCTAACATAATAAACTCATATGTAAAGTACTGATTTGGTTGTATATTTCGTCAATATAATAAAATTAATTTGATTAACAAAACCGCTTGTTTTAGTTACTAAAATCCTTTTTAACGTATGTAGTACTGTAAGCCTACTTGATTAATATCAATGCATACTAAACTGTATGATGTTCTATTTGCCACTATCGTGCTAGGCTATAAATAGTCCCCGTTATACGCGGTTTCGCTTCATGCGGCACTTTGCCGGAACGCATCTACCAGGGACTACTTGTACCCATAAAGATAGCAATTTGTAATGTGACCGATTACACTATTGTATAACTTATAAAAAGGACATAATATAATCCACCAAGAAAAGACTGCTGCTACCTTTCAGGGGAAAAAACAGAGTGTTTATTAGGAAAAAAGCTTCACATACCAAAAATCAGAAGTAATAAAATTACTTGTTGTGATAGTAACTTAATTTATCAGCTTATATGCTGAAATATGCTAGAAATAATTGCAATAAAACATTCTGTTAATGATATTGTTCACACTTATATAATTGCACATAATATAATAGTTTTTTCATAGTAACATTTTTTCTTCTTAGTATTCAAGCTTCAATGCCTCTTCAGGAATATCACATATAATAATGCATACTACCCTTAGAGTATATTTTTAACGGTCAAAGAAAAATCAGGATACACTAGACTAGTTTCTTTGTTATATTATGATAACACATAAAAACTTTTTTTTTTTAGAAATAACCTGCTTTGGGGTGGCTTCATGGTCTAAGACATTGCTCTCAATTGACTAGACGGACGATGACACAGAGATTGAGGCTCTAATCTTGTCTGGGTGATTTTTCCAAAATGGTTTTTCACTTTATCTCCATGCAAATATTGGTACACTTCTTCTAAATTCAACCTTCCTCATTCATAACTCATTAGCGTATTAGGTAGTACATATGCGTATAACTTGAACATGCTAGTAACAAACCCTAGAAACGCATGTAAATTATTTCCAGCCTGTGTGATAATAAGTTCATTTACTTGTGGAATTTTTCATTGGTATAATATAACCTAAATTTTATGAAAATAATTACGATACATTTAATAAATAAATAATTTTCTTAGGAACCCTTTATTGATGTGGCAGCTGGGGGTCAAAATGTCCCCGGAGGAGACCCAGGACATCTTCTAGTGTGGGCGATCACTGCTCACGGACGGGTGAGTACTTATTTTATTGATGCAGCTAACAAAATTGTGTAACAATAAAAAAGGAGGGGCTAAGTACTTTTTTTTTTACATCTCTTACTGTTCCCAGCCAAAATCATTTTCTTATTCAAGCCATATATTTTTCTATTACCGACTTGCTACGCCTGTCTTAGCTTCATAATGCCTTATAATCTAACTCAAGACTAGGACAGGCACAACATCCAGTCCTCGGCCATTAATTTATCACTGTGAAAGGGTAAACCCCACATTTCACCAATGAGAAACTTTTTGGCCATGCCGGTAATCGAACCCGGGACTCTTAGTTCAGTAGAAAGATACGCTACCAACTGAGCTAAGGTGTCAGATAGGGGGTTAAGTACTGTAACAAAAATTTCCTGTTATTGGATAGAAGCTCTCATGAATGAAAACTTGTTTTTTTTTGTCATTGCGTTTCACTATCTGTTCGAATTATATGCAGATGAACTAATTATAATAATGTGTTAGGCATGTGTAAGGTTGAATTTAGAGGAAGTGTACTGAAATTGGTGTGGAGGAAGAGCGGAAAGCCATCTAGAAAAAAACCTTCGGTACGCTCGACTAGGATTCAAACACCCATCTCCTCGTTATTGGTAGCGCAGTCCATTACGAGAGTAATGCCTTAGACGATTCTACCACTGAAGTTGGTTAGAGGTAAATAATTTTATAGAGAAGCTGTAAGAAATGGGATGAAACCTAAAAGGAGGTAAAACACATTATAGTTTGTAAAATATAAAGAGGAATACATTCACATTTTTTATTCTCTCTCCTGAAGAAGTTTAATAGAATAAAATTTAGGCCGAGCAATTGTTACTCATATTTAAGAGGCAGCTTACCTCTTGAATCGATGGAAATATTGTAAAGTAAAGTGCGTTCCTTTCCTCTTTTAATGCTCTTGATCATAAAGAGTTCATACCTAAATGTTTTCTTTTCATTATTCATTATATCCACAGTTATATACCATTTTATTCCATAAAAAATATATTAAAAATTTATTTTTAACTTCTATCTGACACCTTAGCTCAGTCGGTAGCGTGTCTTTCTACGGAACTAAGGGTTCTGGGCTCGATTCCCGACACGGGCGAAAAATTTATCTTTGGTGAAATAAGGGTTTACCTTTTCACAGTGATGAATTAATGGCCGAGAGACTGGATGTTGTGTCTGTCCTAGTCTTAAGTTAGATTATAAGGCACTATGACGGGCCAAGCAAGCCGGTAGTGGAGAATATATAACTTGAATAAAAAAATGAACCCAGGCCACAAGCTGTAAATAGTAATGGATGTAAATTTTTAACTCTTCAGATGGATTACTCTTTCTTAAAATTCCGAAAGTTGGATTATTATCTAAAATTCGCAAGAATGTGATGTATTTATCAAAACCATTAGAATCTAATGCATTTATCAAAATCCCTAAAATTGATGCCCACTAAAATTGAAACCCACTGAAATATAATGCTTTTATTGAAACCACTAAAATCTGATGTATCCTTTAAAACCACATTGAAATTTGGTCGCAGGTGATGTTTCGAACAGGGGTTAGCACCACTGCCCCGGAAGGTCAACGTTGGTCATCCATCACTGTGCCTCCAGGTTGTGAAGTTACACAGATTAGTGTGGGCCCCACTGGTCTTGTCTGGGCAGTGCTGTGGAACGGACGCGCCCTTGTGAGGACAGGGGTCACACGGGAGAATCCAACAGGTAGCAACATTGTCTAGCTGATAAATTTGAAGATAATTAGTGAAGTGTGTTGTATCTTAACTTGACACACTAATAAGCAATATCACACTTGGAAACCAATTTACAAAATAGAAGTAGAGGGAATAGAATGAGCCGTTTGTCCTGTGAGGTTTCTTGTTTATCTTATGATGGCACTTCCCCTCTTCCGATGACGAGAATACAAACTCACTTAACTATTCGCACGTGGACAGCATTGGCTTGCATTTCAAAGTTCTTGTTTCCTACTCTAGATAGACAGCGTGTTAATAGACTCTTTTATGGTACCTTCTGGCAGGAGTATTCTTACCACCCATTTTAGTGTAGGGGTGTGAAAAAAGTATTGATACTTTACTAATATTGATATTTTCCTTTCGATACTAGTATTTTTTTACTCAATGCTTTTTTTCCCCGATACTTTTACTGATATTAGTACTCACACTCCGGTATCATATCGGTATCGAAAGAAACCACTTTTTTGCTATCTTCACTCATGATTGGATAAAATGATTACCAGGGTGGACTGTGGAGAAAGAACAAATAATACTCTTTTTCAATTTTCACTCATTTTCTGCATGACAAGCAAGAAGGAACTCTAGCATTCAATCTCCTTTAGCTCATCATAATTTATAGCTGTTCTTTCACCAACTTAAACGGTTGAAGAAGCGTACAGAATAGATTGGAAACATTTATAACTTTCCATCAGCTACAATTTCATAGACGTTTTGGAAGCTAGTATGGTAATACCTTTTATACAATACTATCACATCTATCAAACCTTCCAACACATAACAGACGTGATAGACCTAAGTATACTATTATATGGTTAAATCATTATAATTTTCAGTGTTTAAATACATATGAAAATACAATAATTATGATGCAAAAGTTAAAATTATTATTACTGAATAATTTTTTTTTTCCAGATTAAAATTTCGATACCGATATTTACTGTTATTGATACTTTTCTTTAGATACTAGTATGGTATCAATATTTTTCTTTCGATACTTTTAATGAGTACAGTATCGATACTTTTCTTTCGATACCTCATAACTATTTTAGTGAAGTAACCAAATAACCAAAATTGTAGATGAAAAACACGTTTACAAAAACTACTTCATGATAAACTTTATTTTTGTTGACAGTTTTAAACTATTTTTAAAATTCATTTAAGAATTTATGGTATTTGTTTTAAAACTCTCTGAATAAGACATAAATTCACTAACATGAGACATCCTATCTTGACTTGTTGCTAAGTTACAGGTAGACAATGTCCTTACATGATTTTCTTGTTGACACAACCTGATAAAAAAAAGCAACTCTAGCTAACTAAGAATATCATTTGCTTTTTCAAATAGGTTAGTAGTGAGGGATATCAATTATAGGTCTCTGAGTCCCATGTCTGATGGCAAATGGTTTAATTCATTTTTTGAAACTATGGGCTAATTTAACTTTAGTCATTCATAACCCACTTCCGTTGGCTGCATGGTCTAACGCGCTACTCTCGCAGTAGCCTAGGCTGCCGAAGAGCCGAGGTTTGAATCTCGGTCCAGTGCCCTGAGGCTGGTTATTCCGAAATGGTTTTCCATTCCCTTCCATGCAAATTCAAGTACACTTCCTATAAATATAACCCTCCTAATCTCTTAAACCATTAGCGTGATTAGTACATAATCTTATAACCCGAACGGGTAATAAAACACATTGCTACAAATAAAGTTATTCATGTTCTGATCCAAAACTTTAGGAGATTTCTGGCTGGAGATTGCTGCGCCCGAAGAGTTAAAACTGCTTCAGGTGTCTGTGGGTACGAACGCTATTTGGGCTGTCACCCNTGTCCGTGGTGAGAGCGCAGGCACGAATGATGAACTTGCAAAAGGATCCGGTTGGGTGGAGATGGTTGGAAACATGGCCTCGGTGTCTGTGGCTTCGAATGATCAGGTAACTTGCAAGTTTGGCTATGTATTTAAATCAATGAAGCTGTAATTGTCTGTCTAAAATTAATTATATCCACTTGTTGGATACACTTTCCCATCGGCTCATAAATAATCAATTGTGCTAGCTTGTCATGTGTACACACATATAACATGTGTTTGTTTTCTCCTTCAAAAGGGACTATCAACAATAATTGTCGGAAGATGTAACTTTAATTAATTTTTTTTATATATTTTTTACTACCACGTCTTAACTACTCACTCAGATTAAAAACCTATGTACTAATTACACTAATGGGTTAATTATGAGTGGGGTAACGAGTAAGGTTGAAAATAGAGGAAGTGTAGCCACACTCCCATGGAGGTAGAGTGTAAAACCATTTACGAAAAACCACCCTCATTTCACTCAACCGGGATTCTAACCCTGATCTTACTATCATTAGCAGTTTAGTTTATTGCGAGAGGGATGCCTTAGACTACGATGCAACCAAAGTGTTGCTTTTAAAAATAGGTTTATGCGTATTTGTTTCTGGTTGGCTAAACGCAATCCAACATAATATGTAGCATGGGTGCTAACCCAACAAGGTGGAGACAGATAATGGGACAGGTGCAGCTGAAAGTAGGCGAGCCGTAAGTATTAATAGATTACTATTACAGTATATCCCACAACTATTACAATGAGGTCTGGAGAAGCTATAGTCACTATCATCATCATCAATCATCATTCATCATTCATCATTCATCATTCATCATTCATCATTCATCATCATTCATCATCATTATCATCATCCATCAGTTTCCAGCCTGTGACTGGATCTGTATAGTAAAATACCTCCATCTCCCTCTGTCCTTCCACTATTCTTCCTCCTGCACTCTCTTCCACTCTCCTCCTCTCACTTGCACATTTGCTGCTATCTGTTCCTCCAATCTCTTCCTTGGTCTCACTTGCGGTCTCTTCCCTACGTAATTCATATCCACTAATCTTATTGGAATCCTCTCCCTTTCAATCCTTATTACGTGTCCATACCATCTATAGTCAATTTATTGACTTTAAAATAATTAGCTATGTTTTTATTCGCACGATTGGGCATGGGGGCTAAATTTCAGAGTTATATAGTCTGGTTTATTAGTGTCTAGAAGGTTGGGGTTTGAATCCCGGCCTTATAAAGATATTTTTAAACGATTTCCCACTCTCTTTGCACGCAAATGTGAGCACATTTCCTCTAAACTTTACCTCTTTTCTTTAACCCATTAGTGTAATAAAGTTAATTTATCTTGGATGAATAGTAAAATTTGGAGCCTTCTCTTTGTTGAACTAAACTAATCATCATCTTAATCATCAACCGTTTCCAACCTGTGAATAGGTCAGTTCAGTAAAATGCCTACATCGTTCTCTTTCCTTCCAGCATTCTTCTCCCTTTATTTATTTGTTTTCATTCTTCTTCTCTCACTAACACACTTGCTGTTATCTGCTCTTCCCATCTCTTCCTTGGTACTCCCTGCAGCCTTTTTCTGAAGTACTTTAATTTCATCACTCTTCTTGGAATTCTCTCCTTTTAGATTCTCATCACGTGACCATATTGTCTCACCTTAGCTTCCTCTACTATCTCATGTACTCCCTGTACCACAACTCTTTGGTTTAATTCCTTCCTTGTCTTTTTTTGCGTTCAATGTCGAGGTTTTCCGCCATGCTAATAATTTGCTATCGCTATTTAAAAATGGTGTATTTTCTTCAAACAGGTTTGGGCGGTGGGGAGTGAAGACCGTTGCATATACTTCCGCACTGGGGTTCTACCATCAGAATTGACAGGCAAGAAATGGCGCCCCATACACGCCCCCACTCAACTAAGCCGAACCAGTAGCAACGCTAGCCTCTGGTCTTCCAGTGGAAAAAAGAGAGGCAGTATTTCGAGGTAAAGTGCAACATTATTAGTCTGAAAATCCGTGGTGGTCAGTTTTGCGGTAAATGAAGTGATGGAAATAATAAGGAAGAGGATAAGGCATATTAAAGCTCTAAATTCAGATGTAGAAGAGCTGAGAAAGGTACAAAGTGTAAAATATCCTGGAAGCGTGATTGAGGCAAAGGATGGGATTAGAGAGTATCTATAAGAAGCTTAACGCGCTACTTTCACAATTGACTACACTGCCGATGATGAGGTTCGAGTCTCGGTTGACTTTTTCAAAATGGTTTTCCACGAAAATACGGGCACACTTGCTATAAATATAACCTTCATGATTCCTAAAACCACCAGCGAAATTAGTATAAAGCATATAGCCCAAATGGGTAGTAAGATCCGGCGCTAAAATAAAAAATGTGAAAATATGTGTAGTAACTTAGTTAGGGCCTTTCCTATGAAAATTGGACCGTAGTTAAATCACTGTTCAAATTCTATGTCAACTCTTAACGTGTTATTTTGCAGATCTGCGCGTGACAAGCGAGTGCGCAGCTGGAGTTCGCTGTCACGAGGCAACACCTCTACTACTGAGCCCCCCAGCGTGTTGCGGGACTGGGAGGAGACCTCTCGCTCTGCGCCCACCCCCACCTCCCTACGGCTTCAGCCCGCCTTGTGGCAGAAGAGCAGCGACGGGACGTCTTTGCTCAACAGGGCGGACCTCTCTGAGGAGTCTGTGGCCGAGAGCAACAGCACCGGGAAAAGGTGACTTTTTATTATTGACCTGGTTACAACCTGGCTAGGTTTAAAAAAATAAAACTCTCTTTATTAAAATTTTAAATTGTAATTGGTTTTAGAGATCTAACTCACTTTGCTCGTCGTGGGCTCTACCCCCAAACCGCCAGTGAGTGTAAACTAATGTAATTCCAGCGTTGTTTTGAACGTTGATTTATTTTTACAATTTTATGATTCTAGCTGTCCCAAAAGTGTGTCAGAAAATTAAAAAACCTTTTGGAAAATGTGCATAATTTACCTAAAATCAAAAAATCTAGCTCTGGTGCAATTCATTTTTTGATAGGTCATACCGTTTAGCCACAAGAGGCCTCCAAAGAAAGATCCGCACTGACTTTAAAGTTGCTCCACCATTTGGAATTTTTTGGGGGGTTAAAAATTAAAATTTTAACTTTTTGGAATTTTCTTGTTGGTTACAGGCTAGAAGCTATAAGTTTGCCAAATTTCAAGCTTCTAGCTCATCCGAACCATGTGGCTTTATAATATAGTGAAACTATATGGTGGTTTAGCTCCAGGCCCGTATCCTCAATTTTCTTTCGGGGGGGTTGTATTGTTCAATCTTCACATATTGTCCAACGACGACTACGATGACGATCAACTCAAGACTAAATATTGGGGCAAGGGGGGTGGACAAATCTGACCTGCACGCGAGAAAAAGTATCAAGATTTTGTACAAAAATATAATGAATTAGTTAGATTCTTGCAGTCACTAATAATTGATATACCTTTTATGACTTTTAATAGAAAATATACTTTTACATACATTTTTATAAAAACTAATACATTTTCTATTACAAGTCATAAAAAGTATATTAATTATTAGTGAATGCAAGCATGGGTCAATTGTAATATATTTTTTAAAGAAATTTTCATTTATTTTTCTTTCCATGTGTGGAAAAATTCCGGAGTACATTACAACTTATAATTCACGATGCTTAGTCCGGTTAAGAAAGTGAAACTGAAATTAATTACTAATTTTTTTTAGTTAGGAATTTATTACCACTATATTTTTACAATAATTAAAATTTTTTGTTTAGATTTGGGGAAGAGGGGGGCCCTTCAGCCCCACGAGCTCTCCCCATGGATACGTGCATATTTAACTCCAACATAATTAAAGGAAAAACATACCCAGACCCCAGACCATTAATTAACACTTAACAGAATGTTAAAGTTAAAATGAATGCATTTTTAGTAAAACAATGTTAATATTTAGTTGGGCTGATATATCATATTATCCTCTGATAGTTCATAATTAAATTAAAGATTCAGATTTGAATTCAAGTTTCAAAATTAGAATTAGAGTTTGAGAGTTGGATTTATAAAATAATGGAAAAACTTTTTGAAATATAAAAACCCGCTTCAGTGACCGCATGGTCTAAGGCACTACTCTCGCATTAGACTATACTGCCGAAAATGGGGATATCGAGGGTTCGACTCTAGTTGGGTGCACTGAGGTTGGTTTTCTTAAATGGTTTTCCATTCCCTCCATGCAATTGTGGGTGCACTCCCTCTAAAAATTAAACACATTAGTGTGATTAATATATAGACATACAACCCGAATGGGTAGCAAGTCACAGTTATAAAAAAAACCAAACTGAAGAAGACAAATTAAAAAAATATTAGAATATGTATAAATTTAAAAGAAACAATAGCAAAAACATAAAAAAAAAGAATACCTCGTCCTCATGTTCATAAAAGTGGGGTGGGTCGCAAAAGTTTTTCTTTCTAAATGTTGGTTCACGGTTCTAAACGTTTAGCCCCACACACTAGAACATGCTGAAATAAAATGTTTGTTCTAGATCTGAAGAAGACATCCACTCGTCGGAGCAGAGCAGCACCGAGGCTCTCCACACCATTCCCACCATCAAGGAGCACTCGGAGGGGTGTGTGACGGAGCTACCCCCAGTCTTCGTGGTGGAGAAGGCAGGGGCAAAGAAGAGCTCGAGCGTGTGGAGCCCCATTCGTAGCGTGGGCTCTGTCGTTGGTATGGAGGTACACGCCGAGTTGGATGGCGTCGCCTTTGACCCGGAGGGCTCCGGGGACTCGGGGGTGTTTGGCGAGGGTTACGACGAGGACGACTTGTTCGAGGATGAAGGAGACATGGTGTGGGTAATGGTGGAGGCAGGAGCCTGTCACGTGGACCCAATGTGCCCCCCAAACTGGTGGGTACTGACATGGAAAAAACATTTTCTTAGGTTCTACACGTGTATTTATTGGAGATTCTATGTTGAATGGAATTATTTCTGTTTTGAGAACATAATTTTAGAAAACTTGATTAATATAAGCTTTAGGAAAGAATGATAGAAACACGTAAAAGGAACAAAGACAATATAGTTTTGACAATGAAAAGATAAACACAGTTCACACTTGACATTGCTGCCATTAGACAAAGAAAGAAAGAATGGCTGCTTCTTATTGGTTATATTCTGTTATTTGTTCCTTTTACATGTTCCTATTCAAGTGTCCCATCATTTTCTACCAATTTCCTTTTACTCTCTTGTGGGTTTCCTGTTTTACGCTGTTGTGCCGCGCGTTTCACAATACCTCTTGATGAATTCCATTAGAATGAAACCTAGGTTGGGGAATTCGGTGGTAACCAGTAGCGTACCCACGAGGGGGCTTGTCGCCTCCCAACTTGTCTCTCTACAAGACGTGGTAAAATACCCCCCTCCCCAGCCCATTCACCAAGTTTGATAAATAACAAAGAAGAAGAAGACTACCAAAGGGATTAACAATGATGAGTCAGCAGTAACTGCTAGAACATGAGCGCCTTGTACCCTTTGTTCTGTTTCTTGGAGCATTGTGTTCTGTTTCCCCCTCGGGAATAGATAAATTCCTGACATTTTATCCCAGGGTTCACGATGGATCCCGTCCACCCCTACAAATAACATTATTTTTGAAACTAATGTGACCTGTCACGATACTACATTTTTTTACCCCCAGGTTCATTGAGATCCACACAACGTCTGAGATGGAAACGTCCAAACCTTGGCGATTGAAAATCATTCAAGAACTGAAACGAAGGACTGCCCGGGAAGTTACTGGCTTTGATGACTACGAGAAAGCCGTGGAAATGTAATATAGTTTTTATTTTATTCTATTATAATTAGAGATGGGTCTAATCCTTTATTTTACAAAGCCAAATCTCTAATTTACCTTCATATCTCGAATCAGAATCTTGGGAAAAAATTATGACCATAAGAGGAATTATTAATATAATAGGATAATAGAAAATACAATTAGTAACTCATTGTTAATGTTCTTTCTTATAATCCATTCATTATAACATTCATACTTTGGTTAAATATTAAATTAATGGTCTGTGGTCTGGTTGTTAAGTTCATCCTATAATTATAATTAGTTCTGAATCACCAATAAGCAGTATTATAGCTCTAAAACAAATTTCATTAAAAAAATAAATAAATATATTCTTCAAAGGATTTGCGTCTCGAATCTTAAATTTTCTCCAATACTCGATCCTTGAATATCCTTAGGTATTTGAGGGCCCATACCTAGTTTCTATCCATTTCTCCTGTACCTTCTTCCAAATATCACAAAATGTACCTCATTCAAGGCCGTAGCCAGCCAATAATTTCAGGGGGGGTTTGGTGGGCATATCCCCCAATTGCCAGAAGATAGAAAAAAATTCTAAAGGATAAAGAGTTCTAGAAGCTATCTGATGTGTTTTTTTATGGCAACATAACCCCCTAACTGCTGAAGGCTTGGACAATTTTTATGGTAACACAGCCCCCTAATTTGTAGTTGTATCTTAATTTTGATATTGTTTGAACCATAAATAGAGCCATATATAATTTTGTTCATAGAATTTTGGAGGGGGTTTGAACCCCCAAAACCCTCCCCTGGCTACGGCCTTGACCTCATTAATTCTAAAATGAGCTAAAATGATCCTCAGATAAAATAGATCACATTATGTATATTTCCAGGTCTTCGTGGGTAAAAACTGGCAAGGCTCGCTGTCTGGTGAAGGACACAACTAATCAGTATGAAGACTGCACCATAGAGCTTGAGTGGGTAGGATGCGAGAAAGGAAGTCTTGACTCGGGCACACTGACCATTATGAGCCCCGATAAAACTCACACAAAGGTTGGTTGTATGATGTACGTAAACCCTGATTCTTACAGGAAGGCCTAGGGGTGTATGTGAAGCTTTGAAACTTCGACTTGGCTTCGAAACAAACATTAGCTTTGACTTAACTTCAAACAAATTCTGGCTACGAAGCTTCGTCAGTAAAAATATTGATAGCTAAAATACTCACTTTATGTTCATATTTAGCCGTTCTGGGCTGTTTCATACATTACAAATTAATATTGATATGGAAAAAAATCTAAAGTACATAATTTTTATTATTATTATTATTATTATTATTATTATTATTATTATTATTATTATTATTATTATTATTATTATTATTATTATTATTATTATTATTATTTTTTAGCACCGCGTCTTACTACCCGTTCGGGTTATACGCATAAGTACTAATTACGCTAATGGATTAGGAATTGGGAAGGCTGAATAGAGGAATTGAACCCGCATTTGCGTGGAGGGAGAGTGGAAAACCATTTAGGAAAAACCACCCCAGTTCACCCGACCGAGATTCGAACCTCGATCTCCCCGTCCTCGGCAGTCGGGCTCAACATGACTAGCGCGTTAGCCAACTATGCCACCGAAGCGGGTAAGTACATAATTGAATTGAATGTTAGGATGGTAACTTAATTTTTCAGATTTACACGAAATATTAAAAACAATTGGACAAATAAAACATGTTCCAAGTAATTTTAGTGCATGAGGTAATATAAATAACCACAGTATAATATTTTTTTCAAGCATAAAACAACTAAAAGAAAATATTCAAAATTTGATTCAAGTTCGTTTCGAATTGAAAAAGTGAAATTCGCACACCCCTATAGGAAGCCCACTTTCGACCACAACAATGGAAGTCACTAAATTTTGGTATTCTAGAAATATGTATTATTTGATTTACTATTTGTAAAGTTGGGTGACCTGGTGGTCTAGGGGTAAGGTGTCAGACTTCTGTGCTGGGGGTCTGGGGTTCAGTCCTCCGTCTTGGCACAGATTTATCTGATTGCTAAACCCTTCCTTCACCTCTGACAAGACGTGTATTAATCACAACTTGTGAATGTGTGGAATGCCAGGCCTCCGCCGTGGTTCGGATTCCACGTTAAACTGTAGGTCCTCCATTTCATCTCACAATCACCCTACCATTGCACAACAGCGTAAGTGCGTATAGCCCGAACGAGTAGTAAGACGCGGTGCTAATAATAATAATGATTACGATTATGACTACGATTATGACTACGATTATGACTACGACTACTGACCACTGACCAATGACTAATGACCACTGACCAATGACTAATGACTACTGACTACTGATAAAATCTTTTAATTTTTAACTAAACTGCTTTGGTCTTAAATAAAACTTTATTTTTTTCAAATATCTACACGCTTTCTCTCAGCTCTAGCTGTAATTAATATTTCTGTATTATGCTAACTTCACTTTAACATTTTAATTATAATCACATTCATATTTACTCGTATAATCAAAATCACAATATATCTCTTATATACGAAAAGTTTAAACATTAATATTGTAAAGTTAATGTAAAATCAAAGGTTGGGAATAGTACTATATGCTATTCCAGGACATACTCTACCTACGTACCAAGTTTCATTCGAATCCGTTCAGCAGTTTTGGCGTGATTGAGTAACAAACATACAAACACACAAACTTTTGCATATATAATATTAGTAAGATATTATAAGGGCATTAGGTCAGATTGCAATGGATAGTGTTGCCAAATTTTTAAAATAAATATGTCTTATAAACATTGATGATTAAATTGTGAATATGTGCTGTGTTATAAAACATCAATGGAATTAAATTGTTAAAGTGATAAAAGTAACTCTTGTAACCCTGTGGCACCGCTACGACATGAACTGAAATACGAGATGGTGTGAGGGGTAGGGGGGGAGGGGACGGGGGAGCTTCTTTCAAGAATGCTCTGGGTGCTGACTTCACATGGGGTGGGCCTGGGTGGATGCCAAGCTTGATTTTGAATTTAAAAATTAAGTTGAAGGTCAAATAAGGTCAAAATGGGTAATTTTACGCTTCCATGGATTCATTGTAGAACAGGAGTGGCCAGACTTTTTAATCAAGGGATCTACTCCAAAGAAGCAAAATCTTGTGTGATCTGTTAGGTTTAATATTGTTTGTTTCATTGGTGAAAAATAAATCACCTATTTTGTATTTTTATAGTAAAACTATATTGTTGATTTGGTAAAAATATGCAAACCCTCTCTCTCATTTTATTTCTCTCAATATTCTTTAATCGATTGACGAAGCGATCGACCAAACTGGCGGCTGGGGTCGACCAGTGGATTGCGATCAACTGTTTGGCCATTTCTAGTGTAGAATGAGTAGATCCATCCAATGAAACTAAATTCACTACAATGTAGATGTATGAAAACCCTTTAATTAACATCAAAAATGCCATGCCATTACATGTAAATATATAGCCAAATGACACACAAATATTCCATAAAGTGTTAATTTAATTTGACGGGGTCTTGTTGTTAAATTTGTCTTATAATTAAGGATGAGATCGTATGGACATGTGTGCCCTTTCCTTACGCAATTATTTGTGGATCAAACGGGCTCATTCCCCGCAATACACCGTTGAACATGAAACAGTTTAGGTGATTTTAAGGATTAAATTAATAACCAGAAATAACTATTGAGTGCTTGACAACTATTATAATGTTTTCCAAATCCAAACACAAAATACCATTCACAATCTCGTTATTACTTAAAAAAAAAAAGGGACATTATTATCCATGAGGAGTAAGGATTCAAGTCTGTTCTAAGACTGATTTAATAGTTTTAGTTTAGCGAGGTAGGTTCATTAAAAGTTAATTATTTTAAGAAAACATCACCCGTTCGCGGCACGCCGCTCTTTGCAGGACGGACTCTCAAACCATTCACTGGTGATACAGGGCCGTATACAAGCACGCGGTTTTGCTCGCCGCCGGCGGTATCCTGTCATCGATATGGTCTACTCTTAAGGGCCCCGTTCGACTCTAGTTTACCATACTCGGCTGAGCATCCTAACCAATTGTTTTCGATTGACCGCTCTGACTGACGGTCAGTGATAATGTATTCTAGATTAACAGTTTGTAAAGACAAG
This sequence comes from Timema bartmani, assembly GCA_902151455.1. Lineage (NCBI taxonomy): Eukaryota > Metazoa > Arthropoda > Insecta > Phasmatodea > Timematidae > Timema > Timema bartmani. The sequence continues at coordinate 196,215 of CABFWB010000222.1, forward strand.
ATGTCTCGCGTACCTGGCGGACAGATGATTTGAGTTCTGTCAGCCACGTTATCACACGAAATAATATGAGAGACAATCTTAAGTGCCAACAACAAATATGACATCAAGTACAGGCGAAGGCCAGTACACAAGGAATGAGGATGGAAAAGAAAAGAATCCCAAGGATAATGATGGAGATTAAGTTTGAAGGGAAAAGACTGCAAGGGAGACCAAGGAATTAGTGGGAGGAAAAGGTAACAGAAAGAATGTGAGTGAGAGGAGAAGAATGGAGGAGGAAGGAATAGGGAGATGGAATAATTTTACTAAACTGACCTGTCCACAGACTAGAACAGACCATACTGATGAGTCCAGTCTATGTTTTATTCTCTTTTGCTGGAGAAGGGGACTGATATACCTTGAAATTAACTTTTTTTTTTGTGTGTTTTTAATTGTGAACTTTGAGGCCTACATTTTTCTGGTAAGTTTGTAGGCCTTGCCTTGATGATGATGATGATGATGATGCGGCTAAACCTGTGCCTCTCAAACTGATATGCGTACTCGGAGGGGTACAGGAAGGATTTTAGGGGGTACACAATACACCACTGAGTTTTACTAATCATTAAATAATTCCTAACTATAGTATTTTTTCTATCCATTATTGTTCCCAGCCTGTGTCCTAGGTCAGTTTTTTATTCAAGCCATATATTCTCCACTACCAGCTTGCTAGGCCTGGTGTAGCTTCAGATGCCTTGTAATCTAACTTAATACTAGGACAGGCACAACATACAGTCCCTGGCTGTTAATTTATCATTGTTAAAGGTTAAACCCACATTTCACCAATGATAAATTTTTCAGCCATGCCGGGAATCGAACCCGGGACCCTTAGCTCAGTAGGCAGACACACTACTGATTGAGCTAATGTGTCGGATTAACTTTAATTTTGAGTCTGCTAAACAAATTATCGCACATTTTGACAAAATATGCTATGAACTTTTATAAACCTTTCTTTCTCGGCTTTGTTTAACGTTTCACAAAAATGTTATATAAATTTTGCAATTATCATTTATGCATTCACAATATTGTTTTATTAAAATTCGGAAAGACTATTAAAAATTTCGATTACGATATAGCTGTTATTTTTTTTAATACTTTTTTTTATTACAAAGAGATAAAAGCGGGATGTTGGTTTAGCAATGGCTTCAAAAGGAGTTCATGGCTCAGAAGGAATTCATGACTTTAAAGGGGTACATGACTGGAGAGAGTGTGAGATATACAGTATTAGAGCTCTAAAATAAGTACTAATCAATTTTTTTTAATGTAAAGTTTGAGACTTTCATAAATTCTTAAATTCTTAAATACCTTTAAGGATTCGTGCATTCCATCTCTGATTTTTTCCTCCCGCTGCCTTTCTCAGATGCAGTTCAGTTTATCAGAGATAACTTGCGTGGTGTGCTGCAGCGAGCCCGCCCACCCCCGCATCGCCATCCACACCCCTAAGCTCACCCGGGGATCCACCCCACTCAAGCTGGAATTCAGTGGGGACCTCGACATGGAGGACTGGATGGCAAACCTCACTTCAGGTAACAAAGAGTCTCTTCCCATCAAGGGGTTAGGGAATTAGTTCAAGGCAATACTCCTATCTTCTTCCTTTCTATTTGTGCTTTATAGCTTCCGTTAAAATGCTTGAATTATCTTTGAAAAAGAGAAACAGTACAGTAATAGTTTTAAGAATAAAAGAGCGTGTATGTCTCGGTGTATGGATGTTGTTGAAGCGAAGCGAGCACACAAGAATAGGGAAGTGTGGAGAAAGTTAGTGAGGATGAATTAAGTACGGAGTTGTTGTTATTTGACCTGTATCCATAGCTTTTTCCTACCCTTTTAGGGAATGGCAGGATTAGTTATGAATTTAAAGTATAGCCAAAAACATAGATTTTTATATGAATAGGATGACCTAACAAAACTCTTCAGTTTGCATTGCTACAAGTGTCTAACACCGCTGTGCTCTTCAATACCGGGCAGTGTAAATCGACTTTACACTTCAAAACGCCACCACTAGTTTAAAAAAAAATATATTTTAACTATTCTTGTAATTTCTTTCACATAATATACCCATGAAAGGTCGCCACTGTAATATAGCGGTCAAAGTTCCTGGCTACAGATCGACCTTAAAATCAGTGACGTGACATTGAGAAACAAGAAGTAATGGGAAACTAAACATTGATCAAGGTGTCTACCATCCGGGAAAGTCAGGGAAAACGGGAATTAGCCGGGAATTTGAAATGATCGGGGAAAAACGGGAATAAGCTGGGAATTTGGTAAATTTCAATAAAAATCTGGGAAAATGTGGTTTTACTCAAAATATTAAATATAATAATCATTAAAACTGTAAATAATAATGTTATTCAAAGTGTAGTTTTTTTGTAGCTGTGTAATATATTTTATAATTCCTAATAAACAATGCTAATACAGACTTAAAAAAATTGTTTATTTAAATTTTAAAACTTATTATTATTCATAAAAAAATATTAATAGAAAAATGAAGGGGGGGAGGTGGGGGAATTAGAAGGATGTGACATACTTTTTAGTCGGGAAATTTAGGAAATGATCAGGGGAAATCAGGGAAAAAGTCGGGAATTTCATTGGTCAATTTGAGTAGACACCATGATTGATGAATTGTGTGGAATGGAGGAGGCTCGCTAACATTGTACCCGACACCGATGGAACAATGATGATGATGATGATGAAATATATGAACAAAGACATCCAGCTACTGTTTAAGCATTTAGAATTATTTTTTTTTGCAGTAGAGATTAGAAACTGATCCTTGATACTGTAGCTGAAATGGACTCGGGATTAAATTAACTAGTAATAAAGATATAAATACTTTACCTCACCACCTCAGCTTACACAGAAACATAGCTCCAGGGGTAGATATTAATATATATACTAAAGGTCATCATAATTATTAGTCCCTGGCCATTTGAAATCTGTCAGTCCAACCCCTCGTCATGTACAGTTAATTGTACAAACGGTACTTATCTCTCTGTTATGTTCTGTCAAAGTTTCTAACTAAGACCCGCCTCGGTGGAGTAGTTGGCTAACGCGCTAGTCGTGTTGAGCTCGACCGCCGAGGACGGGGAGATCGAAGTTCGAATCTCGGTCGGGTGAACTAGGGGTGGTTTTTCCTAAATGGTTTTCCACTCTCCCTCCACGCAAATGCGGGTTCACTCCCTCTAAGTTCAACCCTTCCAATTCCTAATCCATTAGCGTAATTAGTACCTAAGCGTATAACCCGAACGGGTAGTAAGACGCGGTGCTAAATATTATTCTAACTGAGGCTCTTGTTATGATGCAGTGTGTTGCCAGATGTTTGGCGTGCATGGGGCTCCGAGTTCAGGGGCTACCTGGATCACCACCTACTTGGGAGATGTTTTCGTGTTTGATCCAGCGGCCTTAGAGGTGAATACCAACACGACCGCTTTATTATGTTGTACTTTACATCCATTACTGTTTCCACATTCGAAGATAGATTTGGATTACGATAATATTTCATATATTCGATTTGAGTTCGCTTCGAATTGAAAAAGTAATTTTTACACACCCTTATATGTAACTTAAACAATTAATGATCTTTTTAAAAAAAATAGATGCCCATGCTATTATCTTATCGAGTACCTCAATGACTGTGTGCAGGCCAGCCAACTCAGGGGCGAGATGTACAGTCAGGAGCTGGACGTTGCAGGGAAAGCGACGCCGTATGATGCCGCTCTGCATAATGGTTTCCCGCCTGGCACGGCTCTCCTAGTGGAAGGCTCTGTTCACGCCGATGCATCCAGGTCAGCTTTGGAGACCATCTACAGGCCAACCGTCAAATTAGTTTTTGGATCACAACCGTGGATTGAATTTAACATCATCATCGTTTGTGATCTCGGTGGT
>CABFWB010000222.1:200167-212084 GCA_902151455.1 Timema bartmani
GGTGGTCTTAGGGTAAAATGTTCGCCTCAGGACCCGATGTTTGTGGGTTCAAACCCAGACAAGGCTGACGGATTTTTATCGAGCGATAAAAATCCATAGGACGGCTTCGTTCTGGAGGGGAAGTAAAGCCGTCGGTCCCATGTCGATTATGGCATCTAAAAGAACCCTGCAAGCGATGTGAAAATACCTTTCCCGGCAAAATTGGTATGCCTTTTCGCCCTCGCTCATAGAAATTCTCGTGTGCTGATATAATCAGTCAGTTAAATACCTCAAATAAATGGAAAAAAAAAATCATCATTAACTGTTTCTAGCATGTGGCTGGGTCGTTTTAGTAAAATGCTTCATCTTCCTCTTTCCTTATACCATTCTTCTTCCTATAAGTGCTTCCATTCTTCTCCTCTCACTTGCACACTTGATGTTATCTGCTTCTCCCATCTTTCCCAAAGCATATTGAAACAGGGAATTAAAACAAAATGCTGTAAATGTTTGGCACAGTAGACATCGGCTATTCTGCTTGTCATGTCTATCACACTATATATAAAAAAGATATTCTTTGTTAAATGGGATAATTTTATACCTACTTCGGTGGCCACATGGTCTAAGCCGCCACTCTTGTGTAAGACTAGACTGCCAATGGCAAGATTAGGGCTCGGATCCTGATAGAATGTATTGAGGATGGTTTTCCACTTTCCCATCATGCAAATGCTGGTATACTTTTTAATCCAACCTTCTCTATCCCTAACTCATTAGCATAATTAGTGCTTATGCGTATAGCCTTAAAAAAACGCAATGCTAAAATAAAAAACTATTTTCATGTGCGAAACTTAAGCTCGGACGGTATCTTGTCTTCTTAATGAGCTAAGGGTCTCAGGTTCGATTTCAGGCATGGCTGAAACATTTATTAGTGTCTTTTCACATTGATGAATTAATGCTAGTCCGGGATTGGATGTTGTGTCTGTTCTGGATTTAAGTTAGTTTATAATTTGTGGGCTGATGTGATCACTTGGTTAAGCATGTTAAATACCGACCCGCCAAAAAAACAAACAAAAAACATGCAATTTTGTCGTTTTTTGTGATTTCAGGTCATGTATTTCATATTTTGTATTTGATAAGAAAAACCTCTTTTCGCTTTATGAGGTATGAGGTATTATATTTGGAAGAAGATACAGGAAAGGTGGATAGAAACACATAAAAGGAACAAACACAATAAATGGCTTTTACAATGAAAAGAAAAAACACAGTTCACACTTTACACTGCTGCCACTGGACAAATAGGTAAAAGGTATAACATAAACATAGTAAAAGACATATTGTGTTCGGCCTTTTATATGTTTCTATCCACCTTTCCGATACCTTCTTCCTAATATAATAAATTTGTATTTGATATATTTTTATGGGAATTTTATTTTGAATTTTTAAATTTTGAATTTCTCAGGAGTCTCTCTAATTATAGCACAATTTCTCAAACTCTCATTATGTTCACCGCGCGTGTCGGCAGATTCTCCATCAACCTGCAGTGCCAGCACGTGTCCTCCCACCCGGTAGCCAAGTCCATCAAGGATCCTCGTGACGTGGCCCTCCACTTCAACCCCAGGTTCGAGGATTCCATCATCGTGAGGAATTGGATGGCAAACGGGGAGTGGGGTGACGAGGAGAGGGAGGGCCCCATGGTACTGAAGCCAGGCTCCGACTTCCGAGTGGACATTCTCTGCGAGGAGGACGGCTTCAAGGTTTGTGTCCGCAGATGTTCCATTTTGTTACCCCTTGTACGTGTGGATGATTGCAAACAATTTAATCTCACTCGTTTTATTAAATTTCAATCGTAGATTTAAAAAAAATTATTGGTCAAATCCTCAATTTACCTTCAAATCCCAAATTTTGAATCCGAATTCGAATCTTGGAAAAAAATTACAAACATAAGAAGAAATATAACTATAGAAGAATAATATAAAATACAAATAATAACTAAATGTTAACATTCTTTCTTATATTCCATTCTGTTTAATAGGAAGTAGACTATATTTTTTGCCAATCTGCATCACATAACCACGGATGTACAGTGAATGTTTATTTATACAACACACAAACACACAAGGATTGAAAAAATTACTATTATATTGTATTGTTCATGAGCGATAACACCACCAAATGCAACCGATGCCCGATGGGCGATCTGACCACAAGAACGATACGAGACGAACTCACAGGCGAGACTGGCTTGCATGCGACCCAAAATACGAACAGTGCAAGCTAACTGTCAAAAATGTGCACGACAGGCGCCAAAACAACACGGTAAACATAGTTCAAAATAAAACAAAATAAAAGCAATATACAAATATACAAGCCCCAAACACATTCACTATAACATTCATACATAGTGCTAAATTACTGGTCTGGGGCATGGTTGTTAAGTTCATTCTTTAATTATAATTGGTTCTGAACCACAAATAAGCAGTGTTTGAGCTCTAAAACAAATTTCACTAGTAAAAAAAAATAAAAAAAAATAGGGCTACGAGTCTCGAATCTGAAATTTTCTCAATTCCTCGAATCGCGAATATCCTTAAGGATTTGAGGATTATAGAGTCCCATCCCCATATAAAATGATACATGGACACAGAAATCGAACCTGGGAAACTTGGTTTAGAATGTCACGTTTCGACTATGATAATTAATTCGGCCACATCCTTGGATAAAATATTATTTCCCTATTCTAAGCTTTGCTAGTCATGTGAAATTAATAGTATGTACATTTGAGTACCTATGGCTTATTAAATGTTTCCAAAAACTAGTATCAATATCGCTTTGTATACCAGTCATGAAAGGCGATTTTGGTCATGTAAGTCGTTAAAAAGTATGATATTATCTTTTAGTTAATGAATTTTTATGAGCCAAATTCACTGTGCGGCTAAGAATTTTTATTTGCTTATACTTTGCTCAAAATTAATTTAAATTTACAACTATCCCACAGTTATGACATAGCTCAGAAATTAATTTACAAAAATATGGACAGCAAAGTGAGTAATAAATAATGCCAGGGGATGGCGACGTTGAAACAATTAACTATATTAGTAAGCTCAGACAATGGGAACTTGCACATCAATGGGTAACCAAATCCAGACTACCCCCTGGTTTAAAACTGAGCTATGATGATGATGATGGTGATGATAAAACAAAAAATATAATAACAATGCTATAATTTTTTTAAATTATTACTACCTGCCTCGGTGGGTGCATGGTCTAACGCACTACTCTTGCAGTAGGCTAGACTGTCGATGACGGGTGGACCGAGGTTCGAATTTCGGTCAGGTTCATTGAGGATGGTTTTTTCAAAATGGTTTTCCACCCTCCTTCCACACAAATACGGTTACACTTCCTTGAAATATAACCTTCATAGTCCTTAAACCCATTAGCGTAATTAGTACATAACAAGTACTGAACGGGGTCATAAGACGCGGTACTAAAAAAATGTATTTTTAATTATATTTTATTATTTTTAATTAGTATTATTATTTCAAGTATAGTCTTGGTTAGTCTTAAAGTTATTTTTAATTATTAGCTTTCCAACGAGTTATTTATGATGTTTATCATTTTGGCAACACTGCAAGTTTTCAGTTATATTTCAATTTATTCAAGAAACATGTAGTTCCATTTTTCTGTGTGTTTTTTGTGTTTATAATGTGTCTCTTCATCTGAAAAAGATATCATTTCGAAAATTCAAACAATGTTTTACTGTGGAGGTGACATGAAAAGGGACGTGTTAAAAGTGTATTATGGTGACCTGGTGGTCTAGGGGTAAGGTGTCAGACTTCAGTGCTGAGGGTCCGGGGTTCAATCCTCGGTCCCGGCACAGATTTATCTGATTGCCAAACCCTTCCTTCACCTCTGACAAGACGTGTATTAATCACAACTTGTGAATGTATGGAATACCAGGCCTCCACCGTGGTTCGGATTCCACGTTAAACTGTAGGTCCTCCATTTCATCCCACATTCACCCTACCGTTACACATTAGCGTAAGTGCGTATAACCCGAACGGGTAGTAAGACGCGGTGATGATAATAATAATAAAAGTGTATTAAGAAATGAAGAGAGAAGTGTGTTTGTCCCTATAAAGACCTGACCTAACCTAACCTAACTATCCTTTCAGGTTGGCTTCCTTCACTATCAGTCTTATCACTTATATTACATCACTGTACAGTGTTTATACACTTTCTTGTTATATTTGGCCATGTATATGTTACGGGTAAAGTCCGAAATTGGATAAAGTCGACATCCGAATTATGTTGACATCATCCAAATTACCAGGATAATGTTGACTGAGAGGTGATTGAATATCATGTTTAGAGATTTATCCTAATAATATTGACCTTATCCAGCAGTACTTGACACTGTCAAATTCAAGGGTTGAGGTTAGGTTAGGTTAGGCTAGGTTAGGTTGAGTGAGTGGAAAATAAAGAATCAAAATGGGGCATTTTGAATGTTAGTGCATTGCCACTATCCAATTTCAAGTCCCAGATAAAAATAGCATTTCAAAATATAATCCTTTTTTTGAAACTTGCTGAGTTTTACAAATAATATTCATTGTTATCCAAGTCTTGATGGCTAATATTGAGATTATCTGGTTAAGGTTGTAAATGAGATTTATTACTTTCTATTTCTGATTTCACCCAATGCACTTGGATAATCCTGATGACATCTCCCGGCTAATCTTGACATTATACAGATTAGAAACATTACCCGTAACATATACAAATATGACTGCATAATACCGCCATATATAAGACTATTGATGTATAATTTTAACTCTCTTGCAGATAATTGTTGATGGTACTGTGTTTACATATTTCGAACACCATCAAAAACCCCATTTAGTGACACATGTCAGCATCCATGGTGATATCACTCTCAAGAAAGTGGTCTACCAATCAAAGATGGTAAGGATTCATTAACATAATATTCTTACAATGAACCTATTACTAGCAATAGTTTAAGGTGGGGGCGCAAGGAGACGCGAGAAAAGTTAAGTGGCTTTGCAGTTTTTATGTCGAAACATTTTTTTCGTCAAAATAAATCATATAGTTCTCTAGTAGAAACATAAAGTTAAATTTTTTTCACATGGTTATATAAACATTAATCATTCATGAAGTCCTCAAACTCATCAATCGAAGGGTCAATTTCACAACCTTGAGGCGTGTCGAGGGCCATAGACTAAAGAAAGAGGTTCCTTCAATTCACTGTGGTCTATACTTTTGTTTTTGCAGCATATATTACAACTCGTCTCCGGACTATTCATATTTTAGTAACAAAAGAGGGTAAGGAATATTAAAGATATCATTTAGGGCTAGGACCCCATAATCCTCGAATCCTTAAGGAAAATAAATTACCTTATCAACCATACCCCAGACCGGTAATTTAACACCTTACTGAATGTATACATTTTATAATGAATAGGTTATAAGAAAGAATTTTAACAGTTAGCTACTATTTACATTTTCTATTATATTTATAGTTCCTCCTATCTTAATAATTTTTTCCAAGTTTTGAATTTAAGATTCAGGATTCATAGTTAAATTGGAGATTCAGATTCGAAAATAATATATGTAAAATAATGGATTTGATTCATCTCTAATATAATTTAGAAGAAATGTTACCAAATTTTAGAGAAGGGAATGTGGGGAAACCATTTTGAATCTAGCTGGGATTCGAACCCTGATCTCTCCAACACTGGAAAACTAGGATATAAAAACCTGACGTTTAACTCGTAACTCGTCGCTGATGTAGGTCCATACTATATTTTTTTCAAGCATAAAACAACTAACAAAATTTCAAACATTGATTCGGTTTCGGGAATATTTAATATATATTTTACTTGAGTTTTCTTTAAACTTAAAAAATGAACTTTGCACAGCTGTTATGTTTGTTTATTTATTTCATTCCTCCTTTGCAATATTGCTTGTGATCTCTTAACAGAAGTGTTACTATGGATTAAATAACCAAGCAATTTTAGTTGTTAATAAATTATGGCTCTGGTCACATCTCCGACTCTTGGATAGCTCAATGGTAAGAGCATGGGTGTACTGAGCTAAAGGTCCCGGGTTCGTTTCTCGTGTCCAGGTGTCATTTTTAAATTTAGATAGTGTGATATTTAGATGCGGTGATAACTGTAATTTTTAACAAATATAATAGCTTGGCTATTTAATCCATCATGAAATGCGCATTTATAAGATTGTCATTTTACTGTTGGCAGAATAAAGCCCTCTCGAATCGAAGGTGGCTGAGTTATCTGATAGCTCATGATCTTAATTGATCACTCATATGAGGCTGGCTATTTCCACATGTCCATCACAGACTCTGCCTTAAAATAAGAGTGAAGAAAGACAATGTGCATGGGACTCTTATTGGATAGTGGTTAGAGCATGGGCTTACTAAACTAATGGTCCCGGGTTCGATTGCCTCATACATAATGTCATTTTTTAATTTAAAGAATAGAAATGTTTCGGTTAACTCATGTGAATGGTAACATTGCAGGTGATTGTGCACCCTGTGGACATGTTCTGGCGACAGATGGGTGGCCACCTGCGCCGAGTCGAGACTTGCTCTGCGGGGGTAACGTGGGGCATCGGTTATGACTGCACCGCCTGGGTGTACACCGGAGGATGGGGTGGATCTTTCCTGAAAGGTAAAGCATGGTGGGGGGGAGGGAGGTGGAGGGTGGAGGTTAGGGATGGTTGTGTTTTTATCAATCATTTACTTAGCTAGAGCTAAATTCCAAGTAATGGGAGAAAAATCAGATCGTTCCCTCACACCTATTTTTTTTTATAGCACCACATCATACTACCTGTATTAGTTACGATAATGAGGTAGTGATGAAGAATGTTGAATTTAGAGGAAGTGTACCCACATTTGAGTAAAGTTAGAGTGTAAAATCCTTTTGGACAAACCATTCTCAGTTAACTTGACCGAGATTTGAACCCCAATCTCCACGTGATCGACAGTCTAATCATTTAGGGACACATCATACCATGAGTCCGCCAAAGCGGGTATAGTTAACTTTATTTCGTACAATTCATGATAATGATGATAACGCTTATGATAATTTGAGTGCACTTACGGGAACCACCTCGCCTATCATTGTCCACATTTATCTTTCAGGTCTCGAGACGAGTAGTGGCGGTATAAACCAGATGAACGACACCCACAGCTTCTTTGTGTACGAGAATCAGCGGTGGAACCCTCTTACGGGCTACACCTCACACGGGCTGCCCACGGATAGATACATGTGGAGCGATGTAACGGGCAGGCACAAGCGGACCAGGGAGAAGACAAAGCTGCTATCCATGCATTGGCAATGGGTGCGTTGTACAAGGGGTGTATAATTTTGTCACGTGCAAACTGGGGTTAAAGGACATCTTAGAGAATGTGAAGAAAATTTGTAGGCAGGGTTTGGGACCTTAATGTGGGACCCGGTCGACTTATAAACTGACCGATTAAAAGAAAACATGTTTAAAATGATAATAAGACTCAAATATTAAAAATAATAATATAAAAAATAATCTTTGAAATTACAATGGCATTAATATTTTTACAGTGAAAAGCACATATATACTAGCTGTATATTTCATAAACAAATTCCAGATTGCACATAACTTAATCAGGTAGTACTAGTAAGACTGACAAAAAATGAGCTTTCAAAGTTCTTGAGTTAAAGAGCTGAACTTATATTAAAGGCTCAACCCCAAGATCACAACTCAAGGACTTGCGGACATTTATCATGCATACATTTAATACTGCCTCTCTACACACAACTTCATAAAAAGCTACAGTAGTATCAAAGTTGGCTATGCTATGTAGAATAGAAGTGCCCTTGAAGTGTAAGGAAGTGTTGTACGGGGCGTACTTTGTACCCATTGTCACACATGTCGAAGGAACATGGACATTGAATGTAAGAGAAATCAGAAAAGTGGAGGTAATGGGAATGAAGTTTGTGAGGAGCATATTAGCTGTCACGAGGAGAAATAAGTTTAGGAATGAATTTATCCGGGAAATTGTAGGGGTACAGGGAGTACATGAGATAGTAGAGGAAGGAAGGCTGAGATGGTATGGGCATGTTATGAGGATGAAGAAGAAAATGCCAAAGAAAATAATAGAAATGAAGTATGTAGGAAAAAGACAAAATGGAGACCAAGAAGGAGATAGGAATGGAAGATAACAGAAAGTATGTAAGTGAGAGGAGAAGACTGGTGGAAGGATAAAGGAAGGTGGAGGCATTTTACTAAACTGACCTGGCCACAGGCTGGAAACAGTTGATGATGATAGTTTTGGTAACCCCAAGTAGTCGACAATCTCAAACATTTACCATAGCCAACCTTAAATATACCTTAATTTTCTTACAAATGGATATATCTGACATCTAAAAAAGTTATTATATCTACTTGGTATTCACACATAAAGCCATGTTATCTACATACATCACTCTATCGGTTGCTAAAAAATGTTATCAATGTTGACCGCAAAAAATATGTTTGTATTCTCTAAAAGGTTCTTTGAATGTCTATTCATAGGATCATCAAGGTATATTAGTTATACATGAGCTTGGCCCTGTAGCATCGACAACTGCGTAGTCCTGAAGATATGAGCATTGGCTTTCTGAGGCAAATTTCATGGATTCATTCTCCATTTCTGGTGACATTTGTCATGGTATGTTTGAGTGAATATAATTTATTAGCTGCTTTGATGGTCGAATGGTCTAAGTCAGGACTGTGCAACTTGAAGTTAGCTATTTCTAGACAGTGTGCGGGCATCAACAATGTTTTTTTTTTAGTTAACTAATATAACATAATCATCACACTCATCACATAATTGTTTCAGCGGTGCAAAGTATAATATTAGCGAGCCTCCTCCCCACTGTTTTGTTTTCCATTACTTCTCTCTAGTTCTTGTTTCTCATTGTCACTTCACTGATGATTAAGTCGATCCGCCTCTTCTTGGGTCTTCCTCTTGGTCTATTAGTCACCTCTTCTTCCAGCCACCGCTTTGCCACCCACCCCGGTTTCCATTCTCTTTACTTGGCCAAACTGCTTTAAATGAGATTAAATATATTTTTTAATCTAACATAGCCTCTTCTATGTTAAACTTTGATTTGATGTCATTTGTCCTAGTTCTGTCTTGTTTCCTGGATCATTGATTGTAAAAACTTCATTTCTCTTGCCTGCACAAGCGACTTCTCCCTGGACGGAAGCACACACTAAAAGTATTATAATAATTGTTATACAGTACAGTACAGCAAATAATATCTATAATACATTTTACACACTCTAAGTTTGATCATGTTGAGGAAACTCAAGAGATGGGAGGAACAGATAGCAGCAAGTGTGCAAGTTAAAGGAGGAGAGTGGAAGAGAGTGCAGGAGGAAGATGGAGGCATTTTACCAAACAGACCTGGCCACAGGCCACTGGAAACTGTTCATGATGATGATGATGATGATGCTTATGATGTTGAAGTAACTCCATACATTTTTTAAAAACTTTTCTAATGCGTTGTGGGCCATAAAATATACTGCCGAGGGCCGTCAGTTGGACAGCCCTGGTCTAAGTCATCACACTCACTATATACTGGACTACAGGTTATTGGGAGATAGGGGTTCAGATCCTGATCAAGTGTACTGAGGATTTTCTATTTATTTCTGAATGGTTTTCCACTTTACTTCGACACAAATTTGGGTATACTTTCTCTCAATTAAATGTTCCTTCTCCTTAATACCAGTGTATTTAGCTTATATATATAAAACTTGGATTGATAGTGAGAAGTTTTGTTAAAAATAATATTTTATTTATCTGTCCAGGTGTCTGATTGGTACATTGACTTTCACACTCCAGGGGGCGTTGACAAGGAAGGGTGGCAGTACGCCATCGACTTCCCCTCCACTTATCACGGTCAGAAGGGATTCACCGACTATGTCAGAAGGCGGAGGTGGGTCCGGAAGGCTCAGTTGACCACCAGCGGTCCTTGGCATGAACTGGGGACCTCTAAACTTCTGGATATATCTCTTCATGTAATGAGAGTACGCTTCTTTCATAGTTGTATTAGGTTATATTGTAGTTATTGATAAAACAAACAAAGAAAAAAATGGCGCCAAATGGCTATATAGTTTCATACTATTTAATCAAGCATTGGATGGAGGATATAAAGGCAAGGCCTACACACTTACCAGAAAACTGTGGACCTCAAAGTTCACAACTAAAAACAAAACAATTATGTAATTTTCGGGATACATCGGTCCCCTTCTCCAGTAGAAGAGAGTATAACAGACTAAACTATGGCAGCATGGCTAGAGGTAGATCACGGTCACTTAAATACTGTTGTTGTCTGTTTCGTGATTATTATTATTTTTTTGAACAGGCAACAACAAAATTCAAGTGAAAAAAACAACCTTTAATGTTGTCTAAAATTGACACACCTTAAAAGGTTCCTTTAATTCAACACTACTCCCTGTCCAGCTTGCTAACAACAGACAAGCTGATCACTCCTACCTCTCCCCTCCTTTCCACACCCCTAAGTATGGTAGTGTTGAATATATTTCTGTCCCTCTCTAAATCTTTCAAGCTCTCTCTCTTTCTCTCTCTCTCTCTCTCTCGCTGAACCTAACAAATAATTATTGATAGACAGACCATCAATAGTCAAGCACTTCCAAACTTATATATCTCCCCACAGGCTATTAAATACACCCCCTCCCCCACTCCTCTTCCCCTAAGTTTGCTATAGATTGAGCCAGAAGTACCTGCTCAAACACTAAACCTTATCCAACATTTCTTCCCCCCTTGAGCTCAAAGAATTCACCTTGTCATAGTTAAGAAGTGAAGAGTACTATCGGTTGTTGTGATTATAAACTATTTCAATATATATTTTCAGTACTCAAAGTTAACACATTTGTTACATATTATAGGGTATATGAAGGTTTTATAAAGGCTACCCGCCTCGGTGGCATAGTTGGCTAACGCACTAGTCGTGTTGAGCTCAACCGCCGAGGACGGGGAGATCGAGGTTCGAATCTCGGTCGGGTGAACATGGGGGTGGTTTATCCTAAATGGTTTTCCACTCTCCCTCCACGCAAATGCGGGTTCACTACCTCTACATTCAACCCTCTCAATTCCTAATCCATTAGCGTAATTAGTACTTAAGCGTATAACCCGAATGGATAGTAAGACGCGGTGCTAAATATTATATAATATTATTATAAATGCTGTTATAAGCATTTACTTTACATTGTCATTAAAAATATATCAACATATTTTAGGCACATTGTGGGATTTAAAATGGCCTAAAACTTTATCGATTTTACTCTAGTATGGCTTGATTTGAGTTATTGAATCAAATAATATACATTTAAATCAATATAGATATTATCGAAGCTACGCAGACCCCTAGTTATTACGTAACAATTTTTTTCACATGTAAAATTTTAATGTATTGAGCAACATAAAGTAGAAGATCACTATGGTAACTGCCTCATTTTTTTTCCCTCTTCCCTAGTCGGCCATATTGTCAAGTGCCCCAGCTGAACCAATGGTAAGCTTAGCTATTTGCATACTTTTTAGTGCTGTAGGTATGTTAACATGCCTCATACGCTTAAGAGTGCTGTCATGGAAATTATATCAAACTACACTAGAAAGTAAAAACTCATTTATCTGAACTTTATGGGGGTAGTTTACAGACAAGGTGTACGCCAGACACTCAGCCTTACCTAAGACTAGCTGCGCTCCTTGAGCCAGGTTGAGTCCTTCGACACTGGGGAGTGCATGTTGCAGTCCTTAGTGATAACAGTACTTCCAATAGAAAGCAATCATTTCCAAATTGTTTGTTGTATAGGCTTCAAACCGGAGAGCAAGTTTTTAAGTAAGGCGGCCAGAACACAATAGTTC
>CABFWB010000222.1:212131-217131 GCA_902151455.1 Timema bartmani
GTCTGCGTAGGCTCGTTTGGGGGGTTGGTTTAGGAAGGTGGATTGGGGTGGGGATACCTGATCTTAGCTTTGTAAAAGCTAGTTTATTGACACTAGAAGGCAATTTTGGTTGTTATCTAGTCAAACAATCTTTGAAGTGAACTGTTTTTTAAAAATAACTGCTTGATAGCGACGCTGTCATTTGGAACCGCACCTAGCGATCCCCGTGTTGAAGGACTAAAGCTCTCCTAAAAATGTCAACCATTTTAACCTTGAGGCTGTTGGTCCGATGTATACCTTGTGTGTGGGTCAGTTCCAATCCTGATATTTAAAATTGGATGTATAATGTCATAGTGATAAATAACTAGTTTATTGATAGTATTAAAAAAAAAGTGATTTTATGTTACTAAGAAGGGATAAACAATTTGTTAAAAATAAAAATTGTGAATGTTTCAACCTAAGCGCTACTGTACTGTATTTTGCAGGAGATATAATTGTAAAATCAGAGTTTTAAGTAAATATTAATCAGTTTTTTTTTAAATCAAAAGGATGTTCCAGATAAACCAAAATATTGGATAGTTTTAATTCAGATAGACAAATTTCTGGTGTATATCAATTTGTTTTTGATACATTTAAAAAATCATCAACTAAAGGAAGGCTAGCTTATCTAACCTGTACTGAAAAATGGTACTTAGGGTGTTTTAAAAAAAGGAGATATCATTTCTTTTGACAGGACTAATACATTGAAAATAAGGGAAACCCTTTTTAGTTATTCGAGGTACATAATAATATATAGAGGAGAAGTTACACAAAAGAGGGATTGAAACAATTAAAGGAACATACACAATATGGTAAAAAGAATGGGGGGGGACAAAGAGTACATGGGATAGTAGAAGAAGCAAGGGTGAGATAGCATGGTAATGTAATGAGGTTGGAGAAGGAGAGAATACCATATCGAATGATGGAGATGAAGTATGTAGGGAATAGACTGCAAGGTAGAGTAAGAAAGAGATGGGAGGAGCAAATAGCAGAAAGTGAGCGAGTGAGAGGAGAAATATGGAAGCAAATAAAGGAGGTAGAATGGCGGAAGATTAGAGGAAGGTGGGGACATTTTACTAAACTTGGTATTTACCATGAAAATAGGAACGTAGTTTACAATGTTCATTGGCATCCAGGGTTGTAGTGTTGTTACGTCCATGACTCCTTCATAAAGGGTTAGTGTATACCACTAAATTAATAACAAATTTACCTGCCTCGGTGGCGTATTTGGCTAACGCGCTAGTTTTTTGTTGATCCAGTCTGCCGAGGACGGGGAGATCGAAGTTCGAATCTCGGTCGGGTGAACTGGGGGTTGTTTTTCCAAACGGTTTTCCACTTTCCCTCCACGCAAATGCGGGTTCACTTCCTCTAAATTTAACCTTTCTAATTCCTAATCCTTCAGAGAGATTAATACTTAAGCGTAAAACTCGAATGGGTAGTAAGACGCTGTGCTAAAAAAAACACGGTAAAATGGTAGCAGAGAGCGTTTTGGTTGGTAGTGAAGTGGACTTCATAATGTTTTGGTGGTCACAATGAACCTGTGCTCACACGGTTTTGTTAGTATAATATTTGTGAAATATACTCATGCGAATACAAATTTAGCATTGTTTGAAATGTTTGTATACAGACATATTAAAAGTGTAACCGGCTACTGATGGACTCGGATACGACAAAACGATATTGTATCACTGCTCACAAACCGTGGTGCAAATGGCGAGTGGAAGAAACAATGTTTAAAATTGTGCGCACACCACAAATAACGATCACACACAAAGTTTTTGGTGCCAACACACTAAACAGTCAGTACAAACATTTCAAATGACACAAAAAAATAAAATACAAACATTAAGCCCCTGCTAGCTCCAACTCCAGTAGTCTGAAATTTTGGATAGTCTAAAAACACTTTTCGAAAAACAGGTGAAAAAATTTAAGACAAATTAAATATATTTTATTGGTTAACAAGCTCAAATTAAAAATAGAATTGTATAAAACAGTGGTATCTGATAATAAATGCTTAATATTTACATGTTGTATTCAACACAATGTGTTTTCCTGTCACTAAAAATGATTACAGAACACATTATGTGTTATAAATCAGTTAAATAAATGAAAATTTGACTAAACTCATTCAATTGTAATTATAATGCGTGAAAATACTGTATCCCTGTATTCTCCCATTAATCCGAACAAGCTTCGGCCCCAATTATTTTGGATTAACAAGGTTCTAGTATATACAAGTCCCTAACACATTTCATCACCGCCACGTGAATCATAAGACTACTTGGGTCCATTGAACATAAAATATATAAAAAAGTATTAAATTAAAATAATATAATGTTATATTATCATAAGTTTTTATTTTAAGGCCAGAATTGGTAGATTTTTACCGATCCGCCCAAAGTTTCGTCTAAGTCTGACTCCTCAGCTCTGGTGGTAGGTGTGTGAAGTGATGGCTCAATTTGTACCTTTTGTTTGTTCTCTATCCCTCTTAACGTTCTTTAATTTAAAATATCAAAAGTTCATATTGCCATTTATTTACAAGACTTTATTTCATAGTTTAATCCAGAAACTCATCAATGTATTTATTATTTCTTTTACAATGTTTCCACAGGTAGATAACGATAGTGAAGTGGACAGTTTGATCGATGTTTGGGCCGTTGCGATCAATGGAGACGCTCTGTATAGAAATGATGTTTCAAGCTCCAGCCTTACGGTAAGTATCCACGTTGTGTAAGTAAATCATTTACGACTAATTTTTGGTAGTGAAATACGCATTACTGGGACCACAACAGCATTTTCACGCGAGATAGCCAAACCATCGGCAGCATATAGCCATTGATTTCAATATTTTTATATTCACCTAAGTATTAAATTAATGGTTTGGAATCTGGTTGTTAAGTTTTTTCTCTAATTATTATGGTGGGGCTAAACAACTAAATCACAGTAAAAGATCTCTAAAAAGATTCAAAACAAACTTTTTATTTTGAATTTGAAAATGATCTCTTCTCAAATCCTCGAATCTCAAATATCATTAAACATTAAAGGGATTTGAAGATTCAAGTAGCCCATCCCTAATAAAAATGATATGTTTGAAAAAAAAATAAGCACAAATAATAATAAAAAATACCAACACATATTTACATTCATGTCAATATTTCAATGGCACGTGAATCCTCATCAGGAGTTAGTAGATTGAACAGGATGTTGGCTTCAGTGATACAATTCTACTATACTTGGGAAATATTTGGTTACGTCACATTTTAGAGAGGTACTTTGTACCCATTGTCACATACACAGCAGAAACATGGACATTGAATTTAAGAGAAACTAGAAAAGTGGAGGCCATGGGAGTGAAGTTTGTGAGGATAATGTTAGCTGTCACAAGAAGAAACAAGATTAGGAATTAAGTTATAAAGGAAAGATTAAGGGTACAGGGAGTACATGAGATAGTAGAGGAAGGAAGGCTGAGATGGTATGGGCATGTAATGAGGATGTTGTAGTACATGAGATAGTAGAGGAAGCAAGACTGAGATGGTATGGGCATGTAATGAGGATGTTGGAGTACATGAAAGAGTAGAGGAAGCAAGACTGAGATGGTATGGGCATGTAATGAGGATGTTGGAGTACATGAGATAGTAGAGGAAGCAAGGCTGAGATGATATGGGCATGTAATGAGGATGGAGAAGGAAAGAATTCCAAAGAGAATGATGGAAATGAAGTATGTAAATTAAAGATCACAAGGGAGACCAAGAAAGATATGGGAGAAGCAGGCTTACAACAGAAAGTGTGCAAGAGAAAGAAGGAGAATGGAGGAAGGAAATAGGAAGATGGCGACATTTTACTAAACTGACCCGACCACAATCTGGGTCATTTTACTAAACTGACCCGACCACAATCTGGAAATAGTTGATGTTCGTTATTTAAAGGGGAAAGGCTTTTTTAAACTCTAATACAAATGCAGGTGTTATTATTCTGGTACAATTGAATAATCAAAATAATTATATTCCAACAGGGGGTGTCGTGGGAGCATGTACCGAGCGACCAGCCACTGGCCAGCATCAGCTGCGGGCCAGACAACCAGGTGTGGGCAGTGGGAAAGAACGGCTCAGCCTACTGGAGGTTTGGTATCAACTCCTCCAAAAGAATGGGTATAAAACCTTTTGTTATACGTTTTAAAATAGAGCGATTTAAATATGTGAAGCTTTAAAAACTTTTATTTCACTTCGAAAAAATATCAGCTTTGACAAAAAGATTTTCTTTATTTTGATAGCTACAAAGCTTCATCAATTAACAAATTAACTGCTAAAATAATCATGTAATCGAAGGAAAAATGACGCCAAACGGCTATATTAAACTAAACGTTGAACAGAGGATATAAAGGCAAGGCCTACCCACTTACTAGAAAACTGTAGTTCTCAAAGTTCACAACTAAAACAAAACATATAATTATGTAATTTCCCCTTCTTCAGAAATTATTTTCCAAATCATTGTGCGATGAAACAGTGTTGATAAGGAGAAGTAAACATCATCTAACGTTTCATTACACTGCTGTTGTTTTTGCAGGAGAGGTTTGGGAGACGGTGGAGCCTCCTAGTGGCAAGACTCTGAAGCAGGTGTCTGTGGGCCGCAGCGCTGTGTGGGTGCTGGACTCTGCCGGTCAGCTGTCCGTGCGCCGCGAGGTGACCCCTGTGTTCCCGGAAGGTACCCACTGGCAGACGCTACCCTCCACCCTCGCCGACTCGGCCAGCCAAGGTATTTTATTCTCATCTCTTTGAAGTCACTTGAAGGGGGGTCAAAACCGCTATTTTACAAATCCCTAAACTTAGTCTGAATCCTATAAATCTTGACTTGGTATTACCAATAGGCCTCAATAGATGATAGTTCTTATTTTCCTCAGAGAAATAATGGATTTAGTTTTTTTTTACTTTAATTTTTTCATCTAATTATTATTTTCAATACTCAATACATGCATACATACATCC
>CABFWB010000222.1:219631-245857 GCA_902151455.1 Timema bartmani
ATAATTCTATTTTTAAAAATTCAAACTTTAAAAAAATATATATTTTATACTAATTGTATGTAAGTTTTTTGTGACTGTGTGTTATTGTTTTAATTGCAGGGGAACTGGCAACACGTGAGCGCACGTGGCTGCAACGTTAAGCCACAATCCGTCTCTTAATAACAACAGACTTAACTTACCACAAGTTTTATTTGGTTCATTTGTCATGTAGAGTCTGTTCATAATAGGTTTTTACCTGGATGACAGTTCAAAAATCATACGTTTAGGTTTTGGGTTGTCATCACTTGTAAAAGATCACTGTTTTGTTATAAATGTTAAATTTTTTAATTACCTGTTATATTTTATATTTAAAATAACGTAAACTTAAGCTTTTTCATACTATGTCATTACGTTTAATAATTTCTTTTGATCCAACTCGAAACAATATTTTAAACATAACTAAAAGTATTTATTCTTCGTTTTGGAACGTTATTGATAATGTGTAATATAGTGCATACATCAATACCTTTTTAATACAGGCATCGTATTTACTTGGAAAAAAGAAAATACTTGTCTTTTTTTATATCTATAATAAATTATTTTATAATTATTTTATCGTATTTTGAAATATTTAACTGAATAAAATATTTTTATCCACTGCGTGGGTGCATCATTGTAAAAGACTTGCTTCCGTCACGTTCAAACACATGGTTTAAATTTGTCAGTCGCTATTTTGAAGATATTTTCGTTAGTCCTTTTGTCCTTTTGTGGAAGTTCTGTGAATAATATTTTTTTAAAGTGGAATAAAACTATAAATAAGCTTTGTGTCCAACCTCAAATAAATATATAAATAGTATTGGCCAAAATTACTATCACATTCATATATTACCATTGTTTTCATTACAGTGATCTAAAGTGATAGATGTCAGCTGTTGGCGTAGGGATATATTATGGACTATTTCTAGTAACTTTTTGAGCTGTCATCCAAGTAAACTTAGGTCATGAATGAATTATACTTAACACTCTGGTGTTATTAGCTGCTGGGATCTGCCAAGCATTGTTGAGTCCAAACCATCAATTTAAACTCCTCTTGAAGGGGTTTGACCATTGTTCAATGTTGTACGTCTAGAATACCTCCAAAAGGTATAGAGCATACCTTAAAGAGCTTTTATTACACAAGCAGACTATTATTAATCATTATTACTAGGGATGTCAAATTCAATTCTTCTATACCCTCGATTCCTAATAGTATCGAAATAATCAAGAATCAATCTTAATATTACTCTTCTCGATATTTTGATTATTAACGCTCGATGAAAATACTGGCAACTAAGCAAAATGGCAAAATTCAGAATGAGCTGTAATTGATTATTTCCCAAATTAGTTTATTTGCCGTTATTTGCCATGTATTTTGGTTAAGTTAACAGCCCTTTTTGGTGAATTTAAAAAAGTGGTTCTTTCGACAGTTATTTTTTATAAGTTATTTTAACTATCTATAAATATTTGACTCAGTGATGCATTATTTGTAGATGCCTACCTACTATAGTAATTTCTAATTTTTTTTTAAACTAAAAATGAATCTTTTAAATTAATATTTACATTTATTAGTTTTTTTGTTATGGTATGAAGTTGAGTAAATCATGTTTTTATAAGAGTTTGGATGCTTTGCAAAATAATGAAATAGGAAATATACATAAATCAAAATCGAAAATTGAAAAATCGAGGTTGAACTTGAGAATTGGAATTGAAAAAAACATGAATCATGACATCACTAATAATTATTATTATTTTAGAATGAGTGTTTTCATCAATAACATTTTTTCTTCTAACTCTAGTCACTCGTATTTCTTACTTGAAGGCATTTATTTTTAAATAAACATTATAATGAGTTGTAAAAAATAATACAAAAATAATATATTATATTCAGTCAATTTAAGATGACACTCTTATAATGGACGTGTGTTTTCACTAATTAACCGATAAGGATTTGCTTTTTAATCATAAATCACCGGGAAAAAAATATTTTCATAGCTTGATGCCATGTCTTATGGCATAACCAACAAAGAAAACACTTTTTTTTTTTTTTTTTTNTCTGAATAATTTATTTTACCAATTGTTTAAAATTGCTATTTGAAGTCAACATACAAACATAACTAATCACCCCGCTCACTTACTGGGTAGGCAAGAAACTGTGAATATAGTTCAAAAAACAACTCCGTACTTAATCCATCCTCACTAATTTTCTCCACACTTACCTATCCTTGCATACTCGCTTTGTTTCAACAACATCCATACACCGAGTCATACATGCTCTTTTATTATTAAAACTCTTAGTGTCTCTCTTTTTTACACATTCATCTACAACATTTAGCCACGTTTTGCATGAACCATCCCTTCCTTTTCATCCACACACTCTACCTTCATATATTTGCTTCGTCACTCGATCCATACTCATCCTCTCAACATGCCCAAACCAACTTAAGACACTTCTTTCACATTGACCAATTGGATTCTCTTTCAAACCGTACTCCTTCAGAACCCATTCATTACTGACTTGGTCCGAATGAGTTTTTCCACAAATATTTCTTAGATATCTCATTTCAATCGCATTCACTTTGCTCTTGTGTTTCTCCTGACAAACAAACATTTCACATTCATAAAACAATGTTGGGGTGAACACACTTTTTTATACTGCCATCTTTGCTTTATATTATTGTATTTTAGATATTATTTTGAGATTTTTATGAATCTCGACTCACAAATACCTAAAGATTTGAGGAATCTAGGGTTCGAGTGTCTCTTCTCTAATTTTAACACAGCCTAGTAAAGTTTACATGTGATGGTGCCGTGCTTTATTATGAAATAATGGCCAAGATTATATTCCCGTGCTTGTGCTCAAATATTAAAATGATATATTTTTTTTATTACAAGCTTAACCCATTCTCTGGCGTGGGTGTTGAACAACGTCTTTGTATATCTGAATGTTCCCTGGTGCGGATGCGAATCAACGTTTCATTGCAATAAGTTATTCTAATTATTGTACTGTCATCTATCAATGAACCACTGTACTTTTAACCGGTCTGATTACTTCATATTGAAGCTGATATATGGGGCTACCAGTTCAGTTCTATACTACGACGATAAAATAAAGCAATAAACGAGAAAATAAGTGAGTATCAAAATAGGTTTTGGATCAGAGTGTACAAGTAGAAAAATTGTTGCCGGGCCTACGCATATTGCAGAGCTGCACACGCACTATGGAATGGGTTAATGTTGTATAATATACTCAGTGAATATTATACATATTGGTAATATAGCATTTATAAAACTGAATTGAAATACATTAGCCTTTAAGACAGGCCTAAAGTCTCTTTATATGTTATATATACTTACAAAGCACACAACTAAATTAACAGAAGGAAAGGGGCGGAGATGTTATATATTTTCTACCCGAAAAATTGTACTGCATTTTCATTAAGTTCATCTTCATTTTAATACTGTGTTCTTAAATAATTACAAACATACACAAATGCACCTGCATTTACTTACAGGGAAGATTAAAAACTAGAGTTAGGTCAAATCCGCTGTTTTACGAATCTGAATATTCAATTTACCTTCGAATCTAGTATCTAAATCCGAATCTTGAGAAAAATTATGAACATGAGAGGAAATATAAATATAATATAATAATAGAAAATACAAATAGTCACTAAATGTTAACATTCTTTCTTATAAGCCATTTATTATAAAATTCACACATTCAGAGGAAAAATGACACCAAACGGATATTTTAAGCTAAACATTGAAAAGAAGATTAAAAAGGCAAGCCCTACCACTTACCAGAAAACTGTAGGCCTCAAAGTTCACAATTAAATACACAACAAAACACATAATTATCAAAATTTCGGGATACATCAGTCCCCTTCTTCAGCGGAAGAGAGAGTCTCTTGATGCCACAACACTGTAGCATATTTAATGTGCTACAAGGTTCTGTCTATAGATCTAATGCAATATTATTCATGACCTTAAGAACTTTCTACTATAACAAAATATCCTAAATAATATTCAGCCTGACATATCCCTCACCGACCTCGCTCGGTGTCGACACACAACTGACTCGGTGACTCGCCAGTCCAGATGGTGTAAGCTAAGCCTGTGTGAATCCATGATTTTCCATTTCTAGTTGAATCTAAATCAGCTCGAATCTGTACCGAATCAAATATCATGCTCAGAATTTTCTTCAAATCAAATATTTTATTTTGGAAATGTTTCAAATCCAAATCAAATAACATATCCTTAAGAGTCTTTGTGAAAATATTTTAAACTTAATCTTAAGGTAAAAAAATGGACAAAGCCTCATGACTAACATATGAAAGGTTATAAACGAAATAATTTTTTTTTTATAATGGTTTGCCGTATAAGACCATAGAAAGCTGAAATTATTCTTAAGTATGAAAAGATTCGAATTTTGAACTAAACCCATCAAATCCGAATCTGAAATTTACTTAGATTTGAAATTCAGAATCTACCACGAATCTCTCTAGTAATAAGACTCGAAAGCTCTAATCGAATCTGAATCATAGCAAGATTCTAATTTAGATTCAAAATTTCGAAGGTTCGCACGGGCTTATTGTCAGCATGCTTGAAGTTCCTTGTTTGAGTACAATTGTCATTGTTTGAGTTTACTCTTCAAATTTCTACTTCAGTCCAGACATTTCAAAGGAATGACGACATTTACAGTCACATGAACGGAAAGAGGGAAAATAGACCACACTTCCCCTTGATCACGTGACTTCTTTTGTAGTCCTTTTTCCCAAATCTTCTTATTCTGAGATCTGGATGGTATAAAATAACCGCAGATTTGCAATTATGGCACTCTTGGCAGCGATAAGTAGCGAGGCGCTCTATTATTATAGCCTCCATTCTTAATTTTTTTTCCATCCATTACTGTTTACAACCTGTGGCCTGGGTCAGTTTTTTTATTCAAGCCATATATTCTCCACTAGCGGCTTGCTAGGCCTGTCGTAGCTTCATTTGTCTTATAATTTAACTAAAGACTAGGACAGGCATAATATCTAATTCACGGCCATTAATTTATCAATGTGAAAGGGTAAACCCACATTTTCATCATTGATAAATTTTCGGCCATGCCGGGAATCGAACTCGGGGCCCTTTGCTCGGTAGTCAGACACGCTACCGACTGAGCTAAGGTGTCGGACTATTTTAAAAAATGTAAGGTCTAAATTATTTATCCTCAGCATAGTATATTTCTTTTTTTGCTTCTAAATTCCCCTTGGAATAAAGTCTTGATGACCGATTTAATTTAATAATTCTATGACTTTGATTACTGCTTGATTTCAATCTACACTGAAC
The DNA here is from genome assembly GCA_902151455.1 of Timema bartmani. Lineage (NCBI taxonomy): Eukaryota > Metazoa > Arthropoda > Insecta > Phasmatodea > Timematidae > Timema > Timema bartmani. The sequence goes on from CABFWB010000222.1 coordinate 224,984, forward strand.
TAACCTTACAGCACACAAGTATTATGCAATATGGACCACAGATAAATGTAACTAGCACTAATAATACTTCTCAATTTTAAATGGGAATATAAGCAAAAATTGTCACAAAAATTATGGTATTAGAAGCCTTTTTAATAAAATAATTTGTTTCTATTTGTGAATATTTAAATTTGGAGAGATAGTAATTACTTTAAATATTTGCTAGCCAAGAATATGTATATTGGTGATTTGAGAATATTTTAGTCTTTATTTTTGTAAGTTGCTGATAACTTTTCATTGGCAATGTTGATCTTATAATGGTAAATGGTTATTTACTTTTTAAATATAGAATAGATGGACAGTGTTGTGATTATTTTAGACTTATTTTTATAAAGAAAGAAACCGGATTTACTAAAATATCTGAAATATGAGGTAGTTTGATGTTAACTTACCTACAATATTAACTATGTAATATTTACTTGGATTTATATTGAAGTCTAAAGCATAGTAAGTAATATGTGTATGATGTATGTATACATTAAATTTTACTTGATAGTTAAAATGTGTTTGGGGAGGATGTCACCTTTCTTTTTAACATCTATTAAAAAGGGGTACTTTGACACATACTACTAGCCAAAGTAAACTTAAAGAACCTAAATTGTGTAATCTCGTAAAATTTTAACTATAAATACCTTTAACTTTATAATTTTATTGGTATAGGAGCTTGGAATGTATATTTGTGTATCGAATGATGCTGTTTAATAGGAGGGGTCACAACACCAATTGTATTGTAAATTGTATTTCCTTCCTTATGTGTTTATTCTCCTACTTCCGGACATCTTCATCCAGTAATGTCTTAAACCCACTTCGATTTTGGCTTTTAGGAATTTCTGCTTAACTTTAAGGGGGATATACAGGGAACTTGAGAAAAGACCAGTGTTTTTTCAGTTTTTATAGCAAAACTTTTTTTTTTTGCCAAAATAAGTAAAATACTTCTCCATTACAAAATTAGAGTTTAATTTTATTCACGTGGTGATTTCAACAGTTGTTGAATATCTGTCATAATATCCCAGGACACCTTTGACAAATATTCAAGAACAAGCTTATGTCATAGTGCGAAGAAAATTATTCTCTATGAATGCACTGAAGCAATATTTGATTTCTTTTGACCAAAAAATGGTTTTGCTATAAAAAACTGCAAATACACTGGCCTTTTCTCGATATATATATATTTTATATAAAGTCCTAGACTACTACCTCCTAGCCTTTTTTCAGGATTCATTTCATGTTCGGATATTTGCTCAGCAGCTTTTTATTGGATATTAATTACTAATTAACTGTCTAATTATCAGAAAGTACACAATTTGATCAAGGCCCACAATTATCAACAAGTTCCAGTTGTTATTAACTCTTTTGCTGTTAAGTGCTTGTAAGTAAATACTTAAAAATATTAATTTACTACCTTAAAATATATGGATTTTTTATTATTTTATTATTTTTATGGTTTGTTTTAATAATGTATATAGAAATGTGCTAGGGCTGTTCTATTGCATTTTTAGTGTTAAGGATAGTATTCATACTTTGTATCCATATTCATAGTCTTTAAGAAGTCGGTGCGGACTCAAATTATTATTCCGTAAGTTCAAACTTCAGAGTCCTTGGAAGTTGGAACAACTTCCCTAAGACCGTTGTCCCAGATAGTCAAAGTTGGATCAACTTTTAACTCTCTTGGGATTGTTTTTGATAGTTACGAAGAAGCAATCACGGTTAAATCAATAAATGATCGTCTAGGTATGCATTGAAATGAAAGAATTAATGGGGGGTGAATAAATTTTCCCACCAATTTCCAAACAAATAGTATTTTCATTTATCCACCTTTGATAGTAATTCCTAGAAAACATTATTAAACAAAGGCTCTCGTTATTTTAACTAAAACAACTAAAGAATAACATTACAAAAAAATATTCACTCTCATAGAATATTTTAGAATTTTTAAATTTAAATTAAATTGATTGGATGAAGTGTTGAACTTCATTCGTTGATAGGCTATCACATGATTTGAAGATTGAAATAGCTTAAGGAATCAAAGAACATTAAGGATATGGAGTTGTGTACTAGAATTTATTTAATTACTTGTAATAAGGTTATATTTTATAATAATTTATATTTTTAATCTTAATGATATAAAATTTTTGAATGATTTTTTCTAGAAATTTTGATCAAATAGTATATATGAAATGATCAATTGTTGTGATATTATTTGATGTTGCTGTGAATATTATTAATTGTAAAAATGTTACATAATTAAATGTTTGTGCTGCTATTGTCAAACCATTATTATTTTTTGATATTTATCTGATAGACAAACTATTATAGTGGTCAAGTATGATTATAACCGTGTCTAAATATATTTTTTAAATTGAAAAATGACATCTGGTCACAGGAATCAAATCTAGGACCTAGTGGCTGCATTACCTGATAGCACGCGATCTTAATTGATCGCACATAAATAGTCGACGATTTCCGCATGTCCGCCACAGGCTCTACCTTAAAATAAGAGCCCGGGGCTCACACTAACTCCTGGATATCTTAGTGGTAGAATATTGGTGCACTAAGCCAAAGGTCCCAGGTTCGATTATGTGTGCTAGGTGTCATTTTTCTATTTAAAGAAACCATCATTTATTGACACTTATCTGGTAGTTTTGAAAGTATCGGCTCCACCAAACTGAGTGTCATGTGGATATAATTTTCAACGAGGGATGCCAGTTTCGACAAAGGTCAGTAAAATATAGGCAACTTTTTTGTTCTTAATCTTCAAAAGGTCTATAAAAATCTCAAAATTAGAAATCTGCGTAGCAAGCATTTTTAAGTTTGAATCAAAGCAAATATTATTCATGAATTTCAATTATCATATATCATATTTAAAGATTCTAAAATTATAATGTTGAATAAAAGAGTAACACATATAAAATAAATCATATTAATTTCAGACCCTTATCATATAATTTATCATGAGTATGTATAAGATCTTCATTATGTTCATGCAACAATAGTTCACTCTGTCAAAGCTAAGATGTAAAAATCAATATCTGTTGTGTTGATTATAAAACACTTTAATACACATCTTCATTCCTCAAAGTTAACACATTTGCTGTGTATTATCCAAGGTTAGGATTATAGAGTATGTTAACGTTTTATTAAGACTGTTTTGGAAAAAAAAAATTGTGGATTATTTTTTGATCAGTACGATGAAAATAATTAACAAGCATTTTCTTTCCTTACAAGTTTATTGACATCCATTTTTATTTCCTGCCCTTGGCCCGGATCAGTTTTTTATTCAAGCCAAATATTTTTCACTACTGGCTTGAGGCCTATCATAGCTTCATATGCCTTGAAATCTAACTTAAGACTAGGACAGGCACAACATCTAGTCCCCAGCTGGTAATTCATCACTGTGAAAGGGTGAACCCACATTTCAACAATGATAAATTTTTCGGCCATGCCGGGAATCGAACCTGGAATTAGCTCAGTAGACAGACACACTACTGACTGAGCTAAGGTGTCGAATTACCTTACAAGTATTGTTATTAAAAATGTATTTTCATATTTTAGGAACATTTTCGGAATTGTACCGGCTTAAAACCTTATAGATTTTTTTTAGTTTGGTTTAAATTGAATTCAAATTAATATAATTATTATCGAAGATTCGTAGAGCCTTACTTAAAATACAGCTAGTTTCTCTGTTTTTTGGCATTTCATATTGGTACTTGTATTTGAGTTAAATCATATTTAATAAATACCAACCATTTTGGTGTCCATATGATTTAAGCAATGTTGGCCAAGAGAAATCTTTGGATCTCGTTACACTGAAAATTTTGGGATCCCCCTTCTCCCCTCCTTCCTTACAATTTAAGACAAAGGGGCAGAATTAAAAATAAATCAATGCTAAAAAAGAGGTAAAACTTCGTTAATATTACAGTTGTATTAACTGACTGAGCTAAGGTGTCGGATTACCTTACAAGTATTGTTATTAAAATGTATTTTCATATTTTAGGAACATTTTCGGAATTTTACAGGCTTAAAACCTTATAGATTTTTTTTAGTTTGGTTTGAATTGAATTCAAATTGATTTAATTATTATCGAAGATTCGTAGAGCCTTACTTAAAATACAGTTAGTTTCTCTGTTTTTTGGCATTTCATATTGGTACTTGTATTTGAGTTAAATCATATTTAATAAATACCAAACCATTTTGGTGTCCATATGATTTAAGCAATGTTGGCAAAGAGAAATCTTTGGATATCGTTACACTGAAAATTTTGGGATCCCCCTTCTCCCCTCCTTCCTTAAAATTTAAGACAAAGGGGCAGAATTAAAAATAAATCAATGCTAAAAAAGAGGTAAAACTTCGTTAATATTACAGTTGTATTAATGTATGAGAACTTATACATCCAATAGTTGAATAATTCACTAATACATTTTATAAATTTGAGGTTTTTTTTCATTACATCATCATCATCCTGAACTGTTTCCAGCCTGTGGCCAGCTCTGTTTAGTAAAATGCTTTCATCTCCCTCTCTCCTTCCACCATTCTTCCTCCTGCACTCTCTTCCACTCACCTCTTCCTTGGTCTCCCTTGTAGTCTATTCCCCTTCTTCATTTACACAAGTTAAAAAAAAAAAAAATCCCTCACCCAAATATTCATTAGTTGTTTTTATTTAAGACAACTAGCTAAAAGAAAAACTCAAGGACTGGGCCCCTCCCCTCTTAGCTCGGGACTCGATCCCCCTAGTATCTCCATGTCAGCGGCCCTGAGTCTAAGGGGGGTCTCAACTAGAATGCTAATGACTGGAAAATCGTCGACTTTGGTGATCTTGAGGTAAAGTGCTCGCCTTAGGACTCGGATGTTCATGGGTTCAAACCCAGCCAGGGTTGGTGGATTTTTCTTGAGTGATAAAATTCCATAGCACAACTTCCTTTGGAGGGGAAATAAAGCCGTCGGTCCTGTGTCGATTGTGGCATGTAAAAGAACCCTGGAAGGTATGTGAAAATACCTTTCCCGGCAAAATTGGTAGGTATAATAGAAATTTTCATGCGCTGATATAATCAGTAGGTTCAAAAATTGTACTTTAAATACCGCAGATAAATATGATGTTTGGAAAATCGGGCTTTGTATCTTGGATAGGTATACTGAGAGTGGGTTTTACTACCACCTTGTGAACTCTCTATATAGTCTCTCAATTCTGTTTTTCTACCCCATTAGTATAAATAAATGAAGATAACCTTGTTGGAACGGGTAGTAAGACTTGGTGTAAACCTAAAGAAATTACTGTAACAAGACCATGAGCCACCACTAATTTAACCAAAGAAATAAAAGCAAATAATATTTATTATTAGCATCGTGTTTTACTACCGTTTGGGTTATACATTGATGTATTAGGGATGGATAAGGCTGAGTTTATTGGAAGTTTACTATATAAGTGGAAAACCATTTAGGAAAAATTACCCAAGGTACACCCGACCGGGATTCAAACCCTGTCATCTGCAGTCTTGTCTGCTGTGACACCTACGCCTTAGTCCATGTGGCTATCGAAGCGAGTAAGAGAAATATAACCAGTTAGAAATTAAACTTGTCCTTTTTCAAATAAAGGAATGAACACCATCAAGGATGTAGAAAGCCCTTTTTTTTTTCAAGGGGAGGGGGTACAAACCCCCCTGACCCTTTTCTTTCTTTCAAACCTTTCATAGTTAGCAAATAATGTTTTGAGCAAGTTAGTATGTCGAGTTAGTAGTTGGGGGAAGGAGAAGTAAACGTACCCACATAAGAAATCATAAGACTTTAAAAATGAATTTTTCTTTAATTGTTTTTATGGAAATAATATGGATTGAATCATTAAAAGTTCATTGACAAAATTGTGACGAAAAATTAAGCTGATAAGATTTGGTGTTTGACAGTATTCTCCTAATTGAGATATAAAATATATTTAGAAATTTTTAAATAAATGAACGAGATAAAATGATTTGTAAAGATTGAATGGTTGGAAATTGGGAATACAGAATTTAGTAATTTCAAAATCATTAGAATAAGTACTATATGATGCATTATAATATAAAAATACTACCCCATTGGTACACTTTAGTTATTAAAAGCGTATCATTGAGGCATGTCAGAAAGAGTATTTACAATATTTAATTAAAATGGCATGTAAATTAAAAAGTCATGCATTTATAAACACAAAAAAATGTTGATAAGCTACAAACTACAGTTCTTACAGTTGTTCTGTTATTTAAGCTGCTCTTTTTTTAGGGTGATTCCTCAAGTAGGATCTTACAGGTAATAGGAAAAATGTTTGCCTCATTTTCTCGGCCCCAACTTAATCGGCTCATTCCAAGAAACGTCCTTTGTTTTCCAATACCTTATGAATGTACGAGAGAAGAAGTATTTGAAATGTTGACATAGCTAATTTTACAATCAGTAGCAGTATAAGGTGTATTTTGAAGGTGAGTATTAAAATATTCATTAACTAATATTTGCTTGATGACATATACATTTAAAACTGTAGTAAGAGTAAAAAAAAAATTAACATTAGGCTTTTATATGTTTTTGTGGACCCCCCTTTTAAGGGGGGATCCAACTAATTCCAGGGGTGTCTGTACCCCCTGGACCCCCATCTTTCTATGCCCTTGAGCATCATTCTTGCAATCTGGGCTCAGCTAAGTTGTTAAAACTTATTTGTTGGTTCAAATAATGACATTTTAGATAATGTTGAACAGACAAGTCAGTCGTAAAGGGAAACTTTCCTTTCATTTTGAATCTCAATAAACCTACCAACAAAGTTATTTTTGGTTAAAGATCTGATTTCGTTCCTCTACAAACTTTGGCATTATTAAAGTCGTTAAATAGTTGACTGTTGAACAGCTTGTGTTGGTATCATCCTAGCGTCGAGTTTGCAAACTTTTAACGCTGCGCCCACTCATCTCCTTTCTGGAAGTGTGTCATAATCTTAGCAAAGTTTGTGTGGTTTTCTTCAGAGTATTTGGTTTCCTCCCACAAAGGAATGTGTGTGTGTGTATATATATATAATATTTTAACCATCCTAGATTTAGTTCAGCAAGAAGAAACCTTATGAAATAAGGGGTCATTTGAAAATAAAATCAATACTGATGACAAATACAAATTTATGATTCGTTTCCATCATTACTATATTTTGACACACAATTTTGCACTGAGTTTCTCATGTGTATTATTTTTAAGGTAAATCCTCAATTTTTAATTTCACATACTTATCTAAACTAAGAAATGTTTTAGATGATTTGATACATTTATAAATTCTAGTATCACACTAAAATAACTTGGAAAACTGTTTATGGATTTATTGTGTTTTCATCTGTTTAAAAGGGCATGTCTAGGAGCCATCTTTTATATGTGTGCATTTTAATTATGTTTTATTCTGAACTATTATACTCTACTAAATAAATGGTACAGAGCGCCTCACAGACACTCCTTTTGCCTTTTCCTTGTTCATTAAAAAATAAGCTATGGCAATCCCTAAACAATTACGGCAATCAATAAAAAAAAGATTGACAAAAAACAGGACCCAGCCTATATACAAGACAATTTCTTTAAGATAGATCATAAGATAAGTCAAACAAAATAATATACACTGTTAGTAAAAAAATGGAAAAAAGAGCATAAATAAAATAATATACTCTGTTATAGAAACACATTGAGTTAAAACTGTCATTATAGTTGTCCAAAAATCATAAAGGCTCACTGACCTATGTCAAAAGATCTTTACTTTAATTATTTTACTATCCACCTCCCTAACCCCCAAATTTTGAAGTTTATAACTTGAATAATTTTTTTTGGCTATCCTGGGTGAAATAATAATAATAATAATAATAATCATCATCATATCCTTTTGCCTTTTCCTTGTTCATTAAAAAATAAGCTATGGCAATCCCTAAACAATTACGGCAATCAATAAAAAAAAGATTGACAAAAAACAGGACCCAGCCTATATACAAGACAATTTCTTTAAGATAGATCATAAGATAAGTCAAACAAAATAATATACACTGTTAGTAAAAAAATGGAAAAAAGAGCATAAATAAAATAATATACTCTGTTATAGAAACACATTGAGTTAAAACTGTCATTATAGTTGTCCAAAAATCATAAAGGCTCACTGACCTATGTCAAAAGATCTTTACTTTAATTATTTTACTATCCACCTCCCTAACCCCCAAATTTTGAAGTTTATAACTTGAATAATTTTTTTTGGCTATCCTGGGTGAAATAATAATAATAATAATAATAATCATCATCATCATCATGAACTGTTTCCAGTCTGTTGCAAGGTCTGTTTAGTAAAATGCTTCCATCTCCCTCTGTCCTTCCATCCTTCTTCTTCCTGCACTTTCTTCCTCTCACTTGCGCACTTGCTGCTATCTGTTCCTCTCACTTGCGCACTTGCTGCTATCTGTTCCTCTCACTTGCGCACTTGCTGCTATCTGTTCCTCTCATCTCTTCCTTGCGCTCTCTTCTCTACATCATATCCGTTAATCTTCTTGTAATCCTCTCCCCTTCCATCCTCATTACATGACTATATCATCTCATCCTAGCTTCCTCTATTATCTCATGTACCACAACTCTAGACCTTACATCTTCATTCATAATCCTATCTCTTATAGACAACTAGCACCAGTGTTGCCAACTCTATCGTCACTAGCGATAGTACATGGACCTGAAATGGATTTATTTTTACCGGTAGAATACTACTTTCTGACATTATTTTGATAAACCCGCCGATTTTCATAAAAAAATAATAATTGATGTAAAATTGGTTACTTTATAACAGGGTCACAGGATAGTACTTTTAGAAAATATCCTAAAATTGGATTGTACAAGTGGTGAAATTATATCAAAAGTAGTATCCAGATCGTACAGTTGGCAACACTGACTAGCACGCTCCTCTAAAACTCAATAAACTAGTTCTGTTATCCTCAGCTCTCCGTTATCCAGTTCCCTATTTTAAAAATATGTTTGCTTATAAATCGGAAACTATTGCTTTTATATAAAAAAAAATTCAAGGAAAATTATTCTATCATTAATAGTCCTATAACTTGGTAATAATAAGTTTTTACATATTTAAACATTTTTCTGAGGGATGACAAATAAATACTATATCAAAATTGATGTTTAAATGTAAAGTGCCCTCTTGAGTATTTTTTTACGGGAAAATTAGATACGCTATTTTATTTATAATGTTAAGTTATGCAAGTACGCGTTTTAATCAAAATTGCTAGACATAATCTTGAGAGAACCTATTTTTTCTCTTTTCGCCCTCAAGTAAACTGCCCTTTATAGGTCCAAAGATCCTCCTACCTCAAGAAAACCCTAGATACCAAGATTCAGCCCTATAGGTAAAATGGTATCAGGGCGTCATGTAACGTCGCATTCATAAAAATCTCGAATTTAATTTGTTTTAATGATAACAATACTTTTTCTCTCTAAAGGGTTGTGAGAAAGTAAATATAGCTTTTTTTATTCTTACAATAAATTACTCTTAAGTTTATTTTAATTCATATTTAAGGAGCATTGAGATAACTATAATACATACTTCATTCTGCCATTCCCCTACGGGTTAGGCAAAAAGCTGTGCATACAGCTCAAAAACAACTCCGTACTTAATCCATCCTTAATAACTTTCTCCACACTTCCCTATCCTTGCATACTCCCTTCGCTTCAACAACATCTGGTTAGTCTTTATATCAAGGCCGTAATCAGGGAGGTTGGCGGTCCAACCTCCCCTCCCCCCCTGAAATTTTATGAACAAAATATATATGGCTTTATTTATCATTCAAACAATATCAAAATTAAGGTAAAAGTACAAATTAGAGAGCTATATTGCCATAAAAAAAACACTTCAGATAGCTTCTAGAGGTGTTTATCATTTAAAAAAATTTCTAGCCTCCGGCAATTGGGGGATATGACCCCCCCCTCCCCCCGCCCAGAAATTATTGACTGGCTACGGCCTTGCTTTATATTGTATTATTTTAATAAAAATGTAATTATTGTTTACTTAATTAAATATTTCTTATATTAATTCATTATTATTTTATAGGATTATTATATTTTTCTGTCTACCACCCTTTTACATTAATTTATTTTTTGTAAGAGTGGTACACTTTGCCCCCTTGTATTTTTACGCGCGTTTTTACGTCAGTCAACAAGTGTTAATACTCTCTATTATCTATTGTGTTTTTCTCCACTAGTAGACACTTAACACCGCGGCTCAACACTCTATTATCTATTTTTTTTTCTCCACTAGTAGACACTTAACACCGCGGCTCAACTTCTTAGTTTCTTTTCGAGTTTTCCACTCTCTCTCTCTTTCCTTAAATTAAATAACCCCATACTCATCATAACTCTGTAACTGTGCCCATAATCCATCAAGATCATCCCATCACAACCCCAGGGAGGCCTGATTGGGTCACTGTCATCGGATCTTCGGCAGCAAGTAGGATCACCAATATGTCTACTTAAGCAAACATTATTTTAAATATTTATCTCTCAACCAAATTAAAAACAACATCCATACACCGAGTAATACTTGATCTTTTATTCTTAAAACTCTTAAATGTTTTTTCTCATTTTCTCACATTCGTCTACTACATTTAGACACGTCTTACATGGCCTACCCCTTCCTTTTGATCCACACACACTCTTCAATCATATATATTATGCTTTTGCTAACATCGGATCAAATTTAAATGAAATTGTTATAACCGATTTCGAACAAATTATTTATTTGCTTGTTATTTTATGTGAAGTTCCTTTGGAATGTAAATGTCCATATCGATTTTAATCGCTCACAAAGATACACCAGTTTAAAATATCTCCTTAATTGTGACCTGTGGTCACGCTGTTTAATGTGTCAGGCTTGCAATACACTAGAGTTTAGTTCCGGGGAAGTCTGTTTGAATCTCTGCCAGTTGCCTTTTCCCTTCTTTTGTACTCTTGGTTCACCCTGAAAAGTATGACTTACCTTGATGGATTACGTTATGACCTTGCCTTATAAGCTATACCATAGTGGAATAATGCTAGGTCAGCTTGTTAACTTACAAAGTAAACTGAGTATACATGTTAATGCTGGCTCCTCTCCTATTAACCACCATCATAAACCTTTCCTTCAATAATAATTTGTCACTAGTATTCGTGGTAACGTAAAATCAATAATACACCCTCCTCGGTGGCCACATAGTCTCCAAGGTGTCATTCTCATAATAAACTATACTGCGTTTTAAACTGCTTTAGGATTGAGGTCAGCGCAGCTGGATTGGGGAGTGGAGGCTTGTCACATGCTCCGACCAATCCGTGAAAGGTAGTTGTCATAGCAACCGATGCACGTTGCCAGATTTCTTGACAGTCATTGAGTATGCTTGTATAGTAGTAACGCGTTAACTTCCGCCATGTGGCAACCGTGCACCCCAGCCTATACACCACGCGGATCCTAAAGCAGTTTAAATCGCAGTATAGTTTATTCCGAGAATGACACATTGGAGACTATGTGGCCACCGAAGAGTGTGTATTATTGATTTTACGTTAACACGAATACTAATGACAAATTATTATCGATGACGGGGAGGTCAGAGTTCGAATCACGGTTGGGTGTTCTGAAATTTTTTCTAAATTTTCTACTCTCCCTTCATGCAAATGTGGGCACATTTAGGATAAAAAGCCGAATAGACTCTGTGCAAATATAAAAGTTCATCTAAAAGTTATTAAAAGCTTCTGAAAATACTTTCTTACCAATTACTGTATAATTTATATTTAGGCCTACATGATTAATATTGAACACCTCCTTCAGTGACCTTTTGGTCTAAGGCGTAACTCTCGCAATAGACTAGAATGCCGATGAAGGGAAGATCGAGGTTCTAATCTTGGTCGGGTGTACTGAGGGTGGTTTTTTACAAGATGGTTTTCCACGCAATTGCGTGTACATTTCCTCTAAATATAACCTTCCGAATCCCTAAAACTATTAAAATAATTAGTACATAGGTGTATAGCCCGAACGCTTATTAAAACGCGGTGCTAAAAAAAACAACAGCATGAGTTTCCACTTTTAAAATAACGGGCTTCCTTTGAAAATCAGACAGTACAAATAGTAATCTCTAGAGGTAGGTCGGCCCTTTTTAACAACAAACTTCAGCGTCTCCGTGAACTGTGTATTTTCCCCTGGAGTCCTTTGTTGTTTTATCAAACATCTTCTTCTCCCCTTTCCTCTCCAACAAACAGCCAGGGCGGCACGTCACAAAGTAAAAGAGGTTTCATGTTTCCATGGCTTTTCCAACGTTCTACATCCTGTTATCATTATACCTGTGATCAAAAGAGTGATTAAAGTCTCTCGAAAACATGACTGGAAAGGAAATGTAAGCCGAAGGCGATATTATATACACTGTTTAGGCATGTACCATTCTCCTTAAGCTTGAACGAATAAACATGTATATACAGTAAAAGTTTAAAGGGTAAATGAGTGTTTTCCCCACTAAGGGGACGGCCAGACTGGGCGAGCGAGCGAGCGACTAAAATATAAAATAGAACACATTGGCTGTAATAAGAGGTGGCCAGACTGGAGCGCGCACGCTTGAAAGATAGAACTGGTTCTAGTTTTCAAGCGCGCGCGCTCGAGCCGGTACAGTCTAGTTTACAGGCGCTAGGCAATATTATTGTATGTTGGTTCATTGAGTGCTGGGAAAACTTCTCATTTTGACATTTTTATTAATATCGATAGTTTTATCACACTTGCTAATAACGGCCTAATTTAATTGGTAATACCATAAACCATACATATGTAAAACTGATATGTTAAAATACTTTAATATTATCAAAGTAGGCCTTTACAAATAAGAATCACCTTTAGCGTGGAGAAAGGATTAGAAAACCACAACAGTAAATCACTTGTCAACAACCACCCTAAGTTCACTGAGCCAAGATTCAAACCTTTGCCTTCTCGTTAACAACTATCGAGAGCTATCTGCTAATCACGCGCTCGCTTGTCAGTTTGGTCGAAACCTTAAACTTGAACAAATAAACCAAAATGTACCCTTCGTGTACAGTGAAGCTACCAAGCCTACCTTCTCTGGTTTCCCTTATAAAATAAAAAGTGTTACAGTGTAATCTTTCAAGACTCCTGTCTTTCAAGGTAAAGTATATATATATATATAAAAGCACCACGTCTTACTACCCGTTCGGGTTATACGCCTATGTACTAATTAGGTTAATGGTTTTAGGGATTAGACTAGACTTCCGATTGACAGGGAGATCGAATCTCGGTCGGACGTATTGTGGGAGTTTTTTTTATAAAATGGTTTCACCACTTTTCTTCCACTCAAATGTGGGTACATTTCTTATAAACATAACCTCCCTAATCCCTAAAAACATTAGCATTATTAGTAAATAAGCGTATAACACGAACGAGCTGTAATATGTAGTCTAAAATAATGATAATAATCGCAAATTTCAGCTAAATTCCAGATAAAAAAAATATGAATTATTCATACAAATTAACAACAAAAATCCTTCACCTCTGACAAGATGTGTATTAATCACAACTTGTGAATGTGAGGAAAGCCAGGCCTCCAGCGTGGTTCGGATTCCACGTTAAACTGTAGGTCCTCCATTTCATCTCACAATCACCCTACCATTACACATTAGCGTAAGTGCGTATAACCCGAACGGGTAGTAAGACGCGGTGCTAATAATAATAATAATAATAATAATAATAATAATAATAACAAAAAAGTAAATATTGCTGAAGCCCCCGTTATCACCCATTTATAGGCACCCATGGCTATGAAGTAACAATAATATGGGAGTTAATCCGAATAATGAAGAGTTTGTACACCAGGATTTGTATAGGAAGCCCATAGGTGACCTCGCGGTCTAGAGGTACTGTATTGGGGGTCCGGGCTTCAATCCTCGGTTCTAGCACAGATTTATCTGATCGCCAAAACCTTCCTTCACCCTCTGACAAGACGTTTATTAATCACAACCTGTGAATGTGTGGAATGTCAGGCCTCCACCGTGGTTCGGATCCCACGTTAAACTGTAGGTCCTCCATTTCATCTCACAAATCACCCTACCATTACACATTAGCGTAAGTGCATATAACCCGAACGGTTAGTAAGATACAGTGATAATAATAATAATAATAATAATGATGATAATAATAATAATAATATTAATGATGATGATGATGATGATGATAATAATAATAATAATAATAATAATATAGGAAGCTCCCTTTAAACCACCAACATGAATTGATAGTCACGAACTAACCTTTGTCATTTTAGAAATATGTATTATTTGATATAGTTATAAAATTAGCCTAATCCAAAAGTTATCAAAAGCTTTCAATAATACTTTCCTATGGATTAATGTATAATTTCTTTCTACACCATTAATTAAACGGGCTAAAGAATGAAAATACAATTGTAATATTATTTTTTACCGCTATTGTGGCAACGCGAGCTTTTTTTTTCCCCATCCATCACTGTTTTCAGCCTGTGGCCTGAGTAAGTTTTTTTTTATTCAAGCCATATATTTCCCACTACCGATTTGCTAGGCCTGTCTTAGCTTTATATGCCTTATAATCTATCTAAAGACTAGGACGGGAACAACATCCAGTCCCCAGATGTTAATTTTAATAGTGTGAAAGGGTTAACTTATATTTTAATCAATGGTAAATTTTTCGGCCATGCCAGGAATCAAACCCGGGGCCCTTAGCTCAGTAGACAGACAGGCACGCTACCGACTGAGCTAAGGTGTCGGATCAACATGAGTTTCCAGTTTTCAAATAACGATCTTCCTATCAAAATCAGACAGTAGACGTACTCGATAACCTGACACCCAGCCAGGAAGGGTGGTTGACAAGGCCATCTGATCTGTCGCTGACAACCCTTCAGGCTTCGAGAGACAGACTAGGGGTGGAATGGCGGGATCCAAACGGGCCGGCACCACAAATATTATGGGGACGTACGGGAAGCGGGAAAAGGGCATTTTTTTCTGCGTTTTTTAAATAACAAAACTTTTTTTTTGGGGTCAGAATAAATCAAATAATGCTTCAATACAAACTACAAACATAGAGTTTAATTTTATTCACATGATGATGTCAACAGTTGTTGAATATCTGTCAAGGGTGTCCTGGAATTTAATAACAACTTTTTCTCTTAATTTATTTGATTTATTCTAGCAATAAAAAAAAGTTTTAATTTAAAAACAATGAACTTTTCTTCGCATTTCCTACACTCCTACCTTAAAATACCTTCACCTGCTTCCGTGACCGCGTGATCTAACACGCTATCCTCGCGGTAGACTAGACTGTCGATGACGGGGAGATCGAGGTTCGAATCTCGGTCTGGTGTATTGAGGCTGGTTTTTCCTAATTTTTTTTCCACTCTCTCTACATTTTAATCCCTAAAAAAAAACCACTAGCGTAAATAGTACATAAGCGTTTAACCCGAACAGATAGTAATACTTGGTGCTAAAAAAAGTCCAAGGAAATTTACCTCTCCATTATCGATGATTACATCACTGTTCAACACTTAAAACATCAGCTTCTACTTTCTACTGATATGAGCAAAAAGTTTCTAAATATTTAGACAATAGATGGAATATATTTTTAATAGGCCCCCTTTATTTAAGTTTGTANGTTACTAATTACGCTAAGTACTAATTACGATAAGTACTAATTACGCTAGTTACTAATTACGCTAAGTACTAATTACGATAAGTACTAATTACGCTAGTTACTAATTACGCTAAGTACTAATTACGATAAGTACTAATTACGCTAGTTACTAATTACGCTAAGTACTAATTACGATAAGTACTAATTACGCTAGTTACTAATTACGCTAAGTACTAATTACGATAAGTACTAATTACGCTAGTTACTAATTACGCTAAGTACTAATTACGATAAGTACTAATTACGCTAGTTACTAATTACGCTAAGTACTAATTACGATAAGTACTAATTACGCTAGTTACTAATTACGCTAAGTACTAATTACGATAAGTACTAATTACGCTAGTTACTAATTACGCTAAGTACTAATTACGATAAGTACTAATTACGCTAGTTACTAATTACGCTAAGTACTAATTACGATAAGTACTAATTACGCTAGTTACTAATTACGCTAAGTACTAATTACGATAAGTACTAATTACGCTAGTTACTAATTACGCTAAGTACTAATTACGATAAGTACTAATTACGCTAGTTACTAATTACGCTAAGTACTAATTACGATAAGTACTAATTACGCTAGTTACTAATTACGCTAAGTACTAATTACGATAAGTACTAATTACGCTAGTTACTAATTACGCTAAGTACTAATTACGATAAGTACTAATTACGCTAGTTACTAATTACGCTAAGTACTAATTACGATAAGTACTAATTACGCTAGTTACTAATTACGCTAAGTACTAATTACGATAAGTACTAATTACGCTAGTTACTAATTACGCTAAGTACTAATTACGATAAGTACTAATTACGCTAGTTACTAATTACGCTAAGTACTAATTACGATAAGTACTAATTACGCTAGTTACTAATTACGCTAAGTACTAATTACGATAAGTACTAATTACGCTAGTTACTAATTACGCTAAGTACTAATTACGATAAGTACTAATTACGCTAGTTACTAATTACGCTAAGTACTAATTACGATAAGTACTAATTACGCTAGTTACTAATTACGCTAAGTACTAATTACGATAAGTACTAATTACGCTAGTTACTAATTACGCTAAGTACTAATTACGATAAGTACTAATTACGCTAGTTACTAATTACGCTAAGTACTAATTACGATAAGTACTAATTACGCTAGTTACTAATTACGCTAAGTACTAATTACGATAAGTACTAATTACGCTAGTTACTAATTACGCTAAGTACTAATTACGATAAGTACTAATTACGCTAGTTACTAATTACGCTAAGTACTAATTACGATAAGTACTAATTACGCTAGTTACTAATTACGCTAAGTACTAATTACGATAAGTACTAATTACGCTAGTTACTAATTACGCTAAGTACTAATTACGATAAGTACTAATTACGCTAGTTACTAATTACGCTAAGTACTAATTACGATAAGTACTAATTACGCTAGTTACTAATTACGCTAAGTACTAATTACGATAAGTACTAATTACGCTAGTTACTAATTACGCTAAGTACTAATTACGATAAGTACTAATTACGCTAGTTACTAATTACGCTAAGTACTAATTACGATAAGTACTAATTACGCTAGTTACTAATTACGCTAAGTACTAATTACGATAAGTACTAATTACGCTAGTTACTAATTACGCTAAGTACTAATTACGATAAGTACTAATTACGCTAGTTACTAATTACGCTAAGTACTAATTACGATAAGTACTAATTACGCTAGTTACTAATTACGCTAAGTACTAATTACGATAAGTACTAATTACGCTAGTTACTAATTACGCTAAGTACTAATTACGATAAGTACTAATTACGCTAGTTACTAATTACGCTAAGTACTAATTACGATAAGTACTAATTACGCTAGTTACTAATTACGCTAAGTACTAATTACGATAAGTACTAATTACGCTAGTTACTAATTACGCTAAGTACTAATTACGATAAGTACTAATTACGCTAGTTACTAATTACGCTAAGTACTAATTACGATAAGTACTAATTACGCTAGTTACTAATTACGCTAAGTACTAATTACGATAAGTACTAATTACGCTAGTTACTAATTACGCTAAGTACTAATTACGATAAGTACTAATTACGCTAGTTACTAATTACGCTAAGTACTAATTACGATAAGTACTAATTACGCTAGTTACTAATTACGCTAAGTACTAATTACGATAAGTACTAATTACGCTAGTTACTAATTACGCTAAGTACTAATTACGATAAGTACTAATTACGCTAGTTACTAATTACGCTAAGTACTAATTACGATAAGTACTAATTACGCTAGTTACTAATTACGCTAAGTACTAATTACGATAAGTACTAATTACGCTAGTTACTAATTACGCTAAGTACTAATTACGATAAGTACTAATTACGCTAGTTACTAATTACGCTAAGTACTAATTACGATAAGTACTAATTACGCTAGTTACTAATTACGCTAAGTACTAATTACGATAAGTACTAATTACGCTAGTTACTAATTACGCTAAGTACTAATTACGATAAGTACTAATTACGCTAGTTACTAATTACGCTAAGTACTAATTACGATAAGTACTAATTACGCTAGTTACTAATTACGCTAAGTACTAATTACGATAAGTACTAATTACGCTAGTTACTAATTACGCTAAGTACTAATTACGATAAGTACTAATTACGCTAGTTACTAATTACGCTAAGTACTAATTACGATAAGTACTAATTACGCTAGTTACTAATTACGCTAAGTACTAATTACGATAAGTACTAATTACGCTAGTTACTAATTACGCTAAGTACTAATTACGATAAGTACTAATTACGCTAGTTACTAATTACGCTAAGTACTAATTACGATAAGTACTAATTACGCTAGTTACTAATTACGCTAAGTACTAATTACGATAAGTACTAATTACGCTAGTTACTAATTACGCTAAGTACTAATTACGATAAGTACTAATTACGCTAGTTACTAATTACGCTAAGTACTAATTACGATAAGTACTAATTACGCTAGTTACTAATTACGCTAAGTACTAATTACGATAAGTACTAATTACGCTAGTTACTAATTACGCTAAGTACTAATTACGATAAGTACTAATTACGCTAGTTACTAATTACGCTAAGTACTAATTACGATAAGTACTAATTACGCTAGTTACTAATTACGCTAAGTACTAATTACGATAAGTACTAATTACGCTAGTTACTAATTACGCTAAGTACTAATTACGATAAGTACTAATTACGCTAGTTACTAATTACGCTAAGTACTAATTACGATAAGTACTAATTACGCTAGTTACTAATTACGCTAAGTACTAATTACGATAAGTACTAATTACGCTAGTTACTAATTACGCTAAGTACTAATTACGATAAGTACTAATTACGCTAGTTACTAATTACGCTAAGTACTAATTACGATAAGTACTAATTACGCTAGTTACTAATTACGCTAAGTACTAATTACGATAAGTACTAATTACGCTAGTTACTAATTACGCTAAGTACTAATTACGATAAGTACTAATTACGCTAGTTACTAATTACGCTAAGTACTAATTACGATAAGTACTAATTACGCTAGTTACTAATTACGCTAAGTACTAATTACGATAAGTACTAATTACGCTAGTTACTAATTACGCTAAGTACTAATTACGATAAGTACTAATTACGCTAGTTACTAATTACGCTAAGTACTAATTACGATAAGTACTAATTACGCTAGTTACTAATTACGCTAAGTACTAATTACGATAAGTACTAATTACGCTAGTTACTAATTACGCTAAGTACTAATTACGATAAGTACTAATTACGCTAGTTACTAATTACGCTAAGTACTAATTACGATAAGTACTAATTACGCTAGTTACTAATTACGCTAAGTACTAATTACGATAAGTACTAATTACGCTAGTTACTAATTACGCTAAGTACTAATTACGATAAGTACTAATTACGCTAGTTACTAATTACGCTAAGTACTAATTACGATAAGTACTAATTACGCTAGTTACTAATTACGCTAAGTACTAATTACGATAAGTACTAATTACGCTAGTTACTAATTACGCTAAGTACTAATTACGATAAGTACTAATTACGCTAGTTACTAATTACGCTAAGTACTAATTACGATAAGTACTAATTACGCTAGTTACTAATTACGCTAAGTACTAATTACGATAAGTACTAATTACGCTAGTTACTAATTACGCTAAGTACTAATTACGATAAGTACTAATTACGCTAGTTACTAATTACGCTAAGTACTAATTACGATAAGTACTAATTACGCTAGTTACTAATTACGCTAAGTACTAATTACGATAAGTACTAATTACGCTAGTTACTAATTACGCTAAGTACTAATTACGATAAGTACTAATTACGCTAAGTACTAATTACGCTACTGGGTTAGGAATTGGGTAGGTTGAATTTAGTGGAAGTGAACCCACATTTGTGTGGAGGGAGAGTGGAAAAACAATTTAGGAAAAACCACCACCCAGTTTACCCTACCGAGATTCGAACCTCGATCTACCCGTCCTCGGTAGTCTAGCGCAACACGAAACTAGCGCGTTAGCTAACTACGCCACTGAGGCGGGTCCGGGATATATATGTACTAATCACGCTAATGGTTTTAGGGATTAGGAAGGTTATATTCAGAGGAAGTGCACCCGCATCAGCGTGGATGGAGAGTGGAGAACCTGTTTGGAAAAACCACCCCCAGTTCATCCTACCGAGATTCGAACCTCAATCTTTCCGTCATCTGCAGTCTAGTCTACCACGTGTGTAGCGCGTTGGACCACGTGGCCACCGAAGTGGGTCTAAGCCTAATTTACCAAACCTTCATGAGCATGGGGAATTATTCCTCTTTCAAGAATATTCCACCTATACCAGCCGGGAAATGAACCCGGGAACTCTAATTTATCAGCCAGGGGCCACAAAGACGGTTGTTAAAGGTATATGAACTTAAACCTTTCAATATGCTGACATAGTTTCGGTAGTTTAACTAGATTGGTTGTAATGTACAAGCATTCCTCTTCTGTCAAATGGGGTAGCTTGTAATGGCCTCATTTACATCGTGCCCTATTCATCCCCAATCTCTC
>CABFWB010000222.1:291946-307918 GCA_902151455.1 Timema bartmani
TAAACCCCAGTCGACATTTAGCCTGGCCCTCCCACCCTGTATTACGTAACTTTACACATCAAATAAGTATATTTTACTAACAGTGAAGCTATAAACAATAATATTTTTTTCATCAAATAATATTTAAAGAACAATCAGTGTTACACACGTTATACATTTTAACTTAACCATAACCTCCTCCTCTCCTTTTTCTTTTCAACAGTGTTAAATTAAATAGTTTATGGATGAGTCCTAAGTGTAATCACATGTTGATTTCTAATCATAGTTTATATTATTTTAACCACAGTTAAATAGCTTATATATATATGCCTATAATATATTTAATACATATTGAAGACATGTCTTGTATAATTATATATCATTAACACAACATTAAATATACAGAATCATTGTTTTGGATTAAAATTCAACAAATTAATTTTAATAAATGTTGTCAAGTACTGTAGTTGATATTTTTGATTTTTTTAATATTTCTGAACAACTATGTCGCTTAACTGAGTGTAGTTTAAAATTTAATATCAAATTAACAATTTGAAAAACGCATGCTTAAATGATACAAATATATATACTTGTATATTTAAAATATTTTATATTTACTCGCATATTTATAAACTTACCTCCAATAGAGATATGTCATTATTTGGAAAATTGTAACCTCTATGGTCAATTACATTTCGTACTGTGTGTCGTACGCCTTGCACGTTCCAATAGGATGTACCTACTTCAAGTATTATGTTGCCTGGATATTGTCTTCTAAAAATATAAATACAGGTATTAGTTTATTGAAGAACGTTAAAATTAATTTTTAAGATGTAGACCATACATTTGTGAGTAAATTTATTTATACCATAAATGTTTATTTCCAGTATCTATTTATCCAATAAGTGTAATTTCTATAAATATAAACAAATATGCTCATTTGAGGCGGTTTGTTTATCCAAATTCTTTCCATCCCATCTATTTTGTTGTTGTTGTGGTTTAGTCAACAAAATAAATTTTATTTTAAAATAATTATTATGAATTGAAATTAATAACTTAATGATAAACTTATAGTACCTATATGAAAATAATATTATACAAATATATGGCACGCTTTAAGATTTTATTGAGTGACACTTCTATAATTTCCACAGTTTACATTTGAGCTAGCTGCTGTACCCGTTCTTCGCACGGGGAGTATATAATTAGCTTCGATATTTTTTTTTAAAATTCAAAAGTAATCAAATGCAAAGTAACTAAATCTTCAATTAGTTTTAAATGATAATCCCTACTAGGTTTAATTTATGTGACTAACATTAAAACACTGACTAAAACATAATATTAAACTAGGGATGTATTTTAAGATATACTATCATTGCCTGTAATCGAAACTGATAGAAGTAAAATGATGTAATTTGTAGATTTGTAAATAAATTAAAAAAAAAAGTTCAGTTAACAATTAAAATGAAACCATTTACAATTTGAAATACATATTTGTCCCTAAAATTACCTGCCATATTTGGATCTTCTACCACACCAAACAGTTTAAAAGAATAGGGAGGGCCCTTATACTTTGAAACCGATATTAAGAATTTACTGATTATTTGGGGTGGTCTTTGTAACTACTTTAAATTATATCACTTTCATACCGCAGCAAAAATGTTTTTTTCCAATACGTTTTGAAACTTTACATACCATCACATCCCTTTGCTGACAAATTCACTGACCCCTTATATTAAAGTAAAAAAAACTTTTAAACTCTTTATGTTTATTTGGGCTTTTCTATCTACATGCAAATAAATGAATCAATTTTTTTAAACATATGTATATTAGTTTTAGGTTTTTTTGCGAGGATAGATACCCTTTATTCTTATTTTCAGATATTTTGATATAAAATATACAATTTTTTCATAATGTTTGATGAGTGATGTGTCTCTAATATTTGTCTGATAAATTTCTATCTTTGACCACAATGAGAGTTAATATATTATATATTTTAAGTGTTGGAAATTTGGAAACCACCCTCTCTCCATGTACCATTTCATAAACCCTCACTCAAAAAATTAAAGTATTGACAAATATTTTTGGTATATGGAATAATTCCAATACATTCCATTCTTTTTCATTGCTTAGAAACATATTTTTTTTCTGTTAATATCACCATCCACATCCCTTATTTTCTGGGGTTCAATTTAAAAATTTAAAATGATTAGACTGATATTGTTCTTTAGAGTGATGCATTTAACATTCTGCCAGATTTTGTTTTATTTAACAATGGAAAGTAGCTGTTTCATTTAGTTTGGAAAATATTGAATGAACACTCCCCAATTTACGATTTCAACTTTGAAATTTCATATTTTAAAATATTATCTGGAATAGTACCGGCAAGATTAATTTAAAAGTCTTACCTCATCTAAAATGATTTGTCTATTTAGAACCCCTACGCCCAGAATTCCCAGAGACTTAATTCAAAAATTCCTACATTTTTACTTTTCTAGCTGCATGGGTTAATCCTAATCCCTCTATCTGTTTGAATCTATACATGTATGCAAATATTTCTTTTGAGGGAACCTCCACCTCCTGTTTTCCGGTCCTTCTTTTTTAAATAAATTAATAAACATAAAGTGTGTTTGAAATAAATCTAATTTCTGCCTAAAATGTTCAATCTTCTACCACGTAGTTTCTTAAACAATCTTTGGAAATTTCTAAAACAATTTCCCAGTTCACCAACCCCCACTTAGAGGTTTCAAATATTTAAGAATTATTCTGTTATTCGAAGTTATTCTACTACATTCCTGCCAAATATCAATGTTATTCTTCACCTCAAATGATTTGTATATATATTATAGCCTCTACCCCCCAAATTTCCGTAGACCCATTTGGAAATCTACCATATTTCGACTGTTCTGGGTTTATGGGTTGATCAATATATCTCTTGCCAATATAAAGTTATATATATATTTTAGTAAATGGGAAGTGTTTAATTTCATTGGTTTTATAATTATTTAGGCGACTAAAGATACTTAACTTTTAAATTATTTTTCTCAATATTTTGTGGAGGATCTGAAACCGTCTTGAAACATTTAAATCTTCTTCCACATCAATAAGTAGTATTTTATATAAGTTTTGTACATTTCGAACCTCAACATCACTTCCTTATACAACCAACCACCAATTTAAAATTTAAAACATTGAAGATATATTTAGGTATTTGTGATAGTCCTTCCTATTAAATTCCTGTCAAATTTTAATTTTTGAAACAATCCCTTAAACTTTCTGCTAATCTTAAGTTTTATAGCAGTATAAGTAGTGTGTCCATCTATTAGTATTTAAAGTTTTGAATTACGCCATCCCATTTCACAAACGCCAAATTTGAAATCTTAAAATTTAATATGGGTTTGATTATTGGGAATGGTACGTCTACATACCTGCCAAATTCCAGTTCTACCTTCCCTAATAGGTTTGTTCTAGTATGGACCCCAAAGACACCCCAATTCCCGATACCCCATTTTTAGGATTTTCTGTTTGTTTTGGGAGTAAGGAGGGGGGGGGAGGGGAGGGTTGGCCTCCACCTGAATTCTAAATTTTAGATTTCTAGGACGTTTTAAAGTGATCGATCGATTTTAGCGAACGGGAGGAAAGACGTGACTTGTCGGTGGTTTTTTTATATTTCTGAAATTAATTGTTTGATGGGAGTGGAATTTGCCGGTTGGTTTGACAAAATTTAATTGTCTTAAAGGTAACAAGTGACTTTAAATACCATAATTTTTGCTTGAACCAAACTCAATTAACTGTCTTGAAGTATATGAATACGCGTGATTATCTATTTCGATTAAGGGCCGGTCTTATGACTACCGGATAAATATTGCTATCGGAAGGTTAAAGTTAGCAACCAGATAAAGGTTATCAGCCACTTTAATATTTTACGTGTATTATGAACTGAATTTATCTTCTGGATAGTTATATGTAGGTTAAATATATTTTTATTTATAAAGCGCAAGGTTGGTACTAATTTTACTGGTGCGCGCATGCGTACAACCTGGCTAGTAGCTACAACGCTTAACATTTGTTAAATAATGGCGGCTAAACGAGTGTGGGTAAACAGATGGCGTCACGTGTGCGCAGAAGCTAAGTTGTCTTGCAAGTACTAATTTCGGTGTCTGTCAAAATGTGGTCAATAGTTCGGTACAACGTTTACAAAATTTCATTTATTGTACTCACATTTTGATAGTTTGTTTTTATATTACTATAACTAAACAAATAGCTTGTTAGTTTTTATAAAAGTGTGAATTAAATGTTCTAACTTTATATGTTAGAAATTGGGCCTATGCTTACTAAACACGTGAACCAAGATTTTAACCTAAAAACAATTTCTGATAGGTGAAACCTCATTAAAAACAACACGTGACTATGGCAACGCACATTTTAACTTTCAGATACAATTTATCAGGTACTTATACCTCTTGATAAAGATGTGATGGATAAATACATTTTATCTAGCAGATAAATTATATCTGGCAGTCAAACATACTTTTAAATTCGACTAGATACAAATATTTACTGGCCAGATTAATATTTATTCAGGTGTTCTAAGACCGGATCTTTGTGGTATAGCCAGACATCCTTACTCCTCGGCCCAACATGATGGAATTAAATATGTGAATAAAACAATTAATTTATATTTTGATTATTCTATCTCAAGTAGTTTATATTGCGCCATATTAGTATTAAAATTGACATTAGATTTAAGAATTTGACTGTAGAAACTGTTGTAAAATTCGTATATATTATGTTAATCTTACTTCATCTTCGCATTAGAAACTCGAAGGTGCATTGCCGCATTTACAAAATTACGCCACCTATCCCTAGCTTAAGCTAGTTAAATCCAGTTCACCTCGTTACACCCTATCCCTATCTTAAGCTATCTATATCCAGTCCTTACATCATATTCCTATCTTGCGTTAGTTGTATCCAGTCCACCTCATTACACCCTAACTCTTTCAGATCCATTATAATGTTATCTTCGCATATACATCTAAGTCTAAGTATCTTTCCCTTGGATTTATCTATCAACACCTTGAACACGGTTTTATATTGTTTAATTTGCACTTAATTTCCTACCCACGATAATCTACGATATTTATTATTCCCTACAATGTCTTGTGGCGAGTAAATTAGCTTTCAACTCTTCATTATGTAACATATTCCACTCGCCAATAACTTCATCCATCTTTAAACCAAATACCTTTTTAAGCACATTTTTTCGGATACTCTAAATATATTTTTGTCATATAAGGTAAGAGACCACATTTCACACCCATAGAAAAAACCGAGTACTAGCATGAATTTAGTTACTGTATGATATTTCTAATTTCCACTCTAATATCGTTATTACTAGTTAAAATTGTACCTACATATTGTATCGTCTCTAACCCTGTCTTAATGATATGTTGTTCACAGTATTCTTTGAACTTTCACCCTCAATTTGTGTTCTCTGTGTGATCCTATACTAATTACTCATGTCTTTCTTCATTCCTAAACCGATTTCCTTTCTTGTCTCCAATAAACCTTTTAAATTTCCTGCAATAGCTTCCTTACTATTACTTAACAAAGCAAAATCATCTGCATCTTCTAATAGATGCATCGTATCGTTTAATTTCAAGCCATCTCTCCTCTCTTTAATTACCCTTATAGCGCAATTTAAGGTTAGATAAAAAATTAATGGATAATGTGAATCTCTATTCAGTATTTAAATCCACTATATTTTTGAAAGTATCCGATAAGTGACAGATCGCTATAATGTCTACCTTGAAACTCTGTTCAAACATTCACTTCGTCACTGTCTGTCCAGATTACCACCTTTTTATATCATATAATAATACTAATAATATATTAGGCTATAATATATCTAAGCGAAATAATTAATGATTTACACTATTTAACAACTTAGAGTAGGAAATCCTTCCGTGACTTGTTTTGGGTTTCGAAAATATTGTAAGTTTAGGGATTTGCTTGTAAATCAATTACCAAATGTGTACGACGATTACCATCTCCTTAAAAGATAGTTTATAAAAAAATTGAATGTTTTTCCCCTCCACCCTAAAGAGACAAATAGAGCGAAATACCTTACACTTAAAAAATCAACCTTACCATAACTCCTGATAGCCGGTATTATCTTTAAAGAATCTTGTTTTGAATGAATAATTTAATTTAACTATGGAATATAACATCACTCTATCTAAATTTATTATATATTTTAAATAATAGACTCGCTCTATCTATTAGGCATGTATGGACACTATTTAAACACACATGTTAACTTATGTAAGTTTATCTTAGATAATTTAATTAAAAGTCTGGTCACAGTCGTGATCTATATTATATTTTGAAAATGGTTTCCTGACAGAATCCAAAATTGACAAATGTCTTAGTACGACAAATCTATACTCACCGTCAACACTGACAGGTTAAACAACTTATATTTTCTAGAATCTAATTATTACAACTCACCCCTCAGTACAAAGTGCTGCAGTTAAGGCGTAAATCTCACTAATTATGTTAGCTGCACACCCCATATCGGTGTATGTATTTAACAATTTAGCCTAGAAAAATAAATAATTATGATTCAATTGGCGAATTTTTTCAAATTAATTTTTTATTGTGTTCGTACTAGGAAAGAAAGAAATTATGGATAAGTTTATTGTTACTTTACCTTATTATGACTCAATAAGCCACAGTATCTCAGACTAGGGCAGTTATCATTGAACCCTTTCATTTTTATTTAGCTGTTATCGTCACCCTGATAATAATTAAACATATAAGGTCAATAATTTTAATTCCATCTTACCGGAGTTTCATATATAAATATATATATATATAAAATTTAATATTAATCACAAACATCCCATTCAATTGTGTTCATATAAAATATGACTTGAACTTAATTCTCACAAATATTTTATCTGTGTCAAGGTTATTACCTTCAATTCATGATATACTTTTCTTATGTCTGTAATTTTAATAATTTATTTTGGTTATCTCTCTATTCTATTAAACCTCTTGAGATTATTTAGACGTATTAACTAGTATGGTCACTGTTTAAACACACGTGTTAACTATTGTAAACTTCTCTAAGCTAATTTGTTCAGAAGTCTGGTCGCAGCTGTGAACTGTATTATTAATTGAAAATGATTTTCTGACAGAGAATTTATAATTTACAAATGGTGACAAATGATGACACTTCTGTAATCACCGTCATCACTGACAGGTTAAACAACTTATATTATCTAGAATCTAATTATTACAACTCACCTCAAAGTACAATGTGCTGCAGTTAAGGCGTAACTTTCACTAATAATGTTAGCTGTACAATTACCTCCAATTTTTGTATTAAAAAATTTAACCTAAAAAAATAGATAATTATGCTTCAATTGGGGAATTTTTTCAAATTTTTTAATGTGTTCGTACAGGGAAAGAAAGTGTTATGGAAAATCTCATTGTTACTTAACTTTATAAAACCGTTCAATTTTATTTAGTTATCAACACTTTAAAATAATTAAACATATAAGATCAATTATAATCCCACCCCATATTACCTTCTTCTACATATATATAAGCATTTCATTGTGAAAATAAACGCTGTATTACCAGTAACTATTGTGCCGAAAATATTACCAGACACAGTAAAGTTGTGGTACAAGTTTATATTTTTAGATACATTATTTATTGATTTAATAATGTTGTAAGTGTAAAATTGATTTTCCAATCGTTGATAACTATATTATAAATTTTTATGGTAAACACTTTCCTGGATAAATATACAACAATGATTGAACAATAATTTTTCTGATAAAACATGTTTTGGTCTCTATGAGAGAACACATTACATAATATCTAAACATGGCCTACCTATATCAACTTGAAATATGTAGTGTGATAATTAGTTTAGTGGTTGATTAGTTTGCCTATAATCATACATCCTGAACATCTTAATATTAACATTTAGAACCTATACATACAACACCAATTTTTTTGTCACGATGAAGAGAAGTGAAGTTACGAATATAATTAAGAATTTCTCCACATCTTTTAACGAATCTCTATTGGATACAGATGAACTCAATTAGAGGAAGGAACCTTTTTATTTTTATCTATAACTCAGTTACCAGAACAACGATATTCCATACTTATAGGTATCTACAATTTTCACTTCTAGTCATTGTTTGAAAGCATGGACGTGCAGACTGAGGCTCAACCATGAAGATTAATATAACTAACATAACACTGTAGCATTTTACATGCTCCATGTGTTATAAATGTTATAAAATCAATTCTATAATAAAATAAAATCCAGAAACCATTCTAAAACATACATACCTTTACTAGATATTAATCTTATTAGAATAAATATTTAACATATATTGTTTCTAAGAACTATTAATGCACAGACTAACCCCATTCACCAAGTGCTCCATTTGTTTACCCTATACGAACTCCTCCCTTATATGACCGGTACTAGGAACAGACTGAGACCGGGTCATGCCGACCAACTGGCCAACCCGTTTAACATCACTTCCGTATAGGATATGTTTGGAAATTATTCTAGTTCATTCCAGACGAAAAAAGAACAGAATAGATTGATCTACCATGTGCCAGAAAGTTCCAGGCCCTGGGTGCTAGAGTGAGACAGAGACTCCGATCCGTTTCTCCTACGTACCCCCTTCCCCCCGTTTTACTTCTCCTGGGATATAGGCACTATATATAGACTGCGGAGTGAGTGTTATGTAAACTTAATATCTTTGTAACTAGTGTTTTTTATAAGGTTATTATGGTAAAAATAATTTGTTTAACTTTATTAATATTTTCCCGCCAGGAAAATATTTCCTTTTTGTTTCATGTTAGCTAAACTTTTCTATAGTTCCTATATATATATATAAAATATAGTTGGTTTTAAAACTATTTTGACTTATCTTACCTTTTGCATATTCAAAATCATGCATGCCGTCCTACCCTAGTTCTTATTTGTTAAGTTTGCCATTCCTTTCAATGTCTTGTAAAATGTGTCTATTTCAGTCATTATGTTCCATGTTCTTAAACAAATATTTGTGTATCCTGATGTGTGCTAAATAGCTCTCATAAAATGATGTATTTGAAAGATCCATACGCATGCGCGTTTATTATGATATAAATATGTCTCATACAAATAGAGAAATCCACATTCTTCTGGAATAGTTAATTATCTTTGCCATATAAAGTTTTTGAAATATCAAGATTGAAAATATAAAATGTCTTTAGTTTTGAATGGAATATTTGACGAATTTTTGTCTTCCAACAAACCAAGGAATATTTGCGATCTCATCATTTTATTTCCCAACATAATTCTTACTGAATTGTATATTTAAACTTTACTTAATTGCAATATGGAGCATTGATCACAGAAAATTAATTTGAAAAGTAAACTCAACCTAAACTTTCGTGTTTCCATAATAAAAACTATTACAACATTATTCCAAAATATTTCGGTCATATACAAAATACAGTTTGTTCGGCCTTAAATAGTATGTCAGGTCTAACATGTCTCTTGGTTTCTCGATGGCTTTCACTCGGTCATTATAGATAATTTTTATAATTAATGTCCTAAACGAAATATATAATGGAGTAAGATTATAAGACCTTAGAGGCCAGGGAATCCCCTATCTCAATCCGGTATTTGCGCATGTGTGGGATTTAGATCCGATCCTAGCTGGGAATAAATTTAAAGATTTGTCTTAATGAATACAAATAAATATGCAATTTATTATCTCTATCCGTATTAAAAATGTAATTTAACCTTGCCATTGTAAGGCCGGACATCCTGTATTATAATACTTTTCAAAATAATTTAGTTCATAATTATTAGTTTATTTTATCTCTCTTTGTGAAAGAATAACTTAAAATGTATATTTAACAGCAATATGAAAACGAAAGTACTTAGGTTTTTTTTTAATCGTCACATCCAAAATAACTAAAAAATTATAAAACACATACTTACCATAAAAGGGAACCGCTCTATAGAGGTTGGTACACCGTTAATAATTTTGGGTGTTTTTTTAAATTTAGCTTCTGTGGATGGACCTGTAAAATAAGGCTACTAAAATAAATTAAACATTATTATATCAATCAACTTTACTTTTCACGCCACACCACTGTATTAATTAAAGAAAATGGGTGACTTTTAAATGTATTTATTAATAAAATACCTTTGCTTTGTTTCACAAGCAACATCTATATGTTTAATTTCTCTTTATGTTTTACTAACATAAACATGAAAGTGTTGTTTATGGGTGCTATATCTCCAGAAGGAACGGGGTTTATTTAAATTTTCCTTTCAAATAATAAAATAAATTAGCGGGATAGTATTTTGATCGTCAAAAAAATCAAACTGTTGATGTTGATAAAATGTTGATATTTCATTACTCCCTGAAACTGAAAAAGTTGTTTTCAAAATGATGTCTTTCTGTCTGTAACTTGGGCTAGAACTGAAACTATTTTACCAGTTGTGATTAAACTTTGAATCTGGGATGTGCATAAAGTACCCTGCGAGGTTTTTTTGGAATTAGATATCCAACCCTAAAATTAAGGGAACAAAAACAAACAAAATATTAGCTCCAACGATTTTGATTTAATTTTAAATCTAGACACTATTTATCATCATAAACAAGATGGCAATTATCATTTTCTTATGAAAATGACTTTGAGGATACTTTACGAAAGGGAAACTTTCCAATATTCATAAATTCTCCGCAACTATATGAGATACAAATCAACTTACCATTGTAAAATCGTGGTAGGTACTATTAAAATGATAATCTTTTATTTGAAATATATTTTTATAAAACCAATAATTTCTGACCTATAAGCATATATATATATATATATATATATATAAATTTTAATTCAGGTCTTTGAAAATGAATTTGATTCTAATGCTTCTATATTATTTCATTTATGATCTTTGGTGTAGTGTTTCTACAACAATGCATAGAACTATTAATTTGTTTCACAAATCTTACAAGTTTCTCGTAAATGTATATTTTAAGATAAAAGCGGAGAAACTCTGTCTGGTGCACCACACAATTTCTTTATTATTCTGTTCAAGATAATAAATATATGGTGTATAAACAATAACATAACAACCAATTTATATTAGTTTTTGTTCTTAGTTTCTTATGCTTTAAAATAATATATTTTAAATGCGAAAATATATTTACCTAAAAAGATATAAACACTAAAACATAATATATTGAGTTCCATTTTTCTAAAGATTCTTGGATTTCGTTTGCTAAATAAACAATGGAAAAACTATCAGCCTGTGTGCACCATACACACTAGATAAATGATTAAAGCTATTAAACATCAATGGTTAAAAGTAAATGCTTTCTAAGAAATTACTTTGAGTGTCTTTAATACAAAACAGTTCATATAAGTACCTTATAATAGTATCTTGTTTTACAACTAAAATGTTTTATTTTATTGGGAGGATGTTTAAATACATGTTTAAATACAAAATGCATTTTAATATCATCCATATATTAATTGTACAAACATCACATTATTATTAAGTTCAGATAAAAACAACATTTATAGCCAGCTTCTAAGAACATATCTGAAATCACTTTTGAACTACATTTATTTGGGATTCATACAAAAGTGGAATTTTTTTATGAAAGATATTTCTATGATTACTTTTGAGGTTAGTATTTTTAACACATAAAACTAGTCTGTGTTTCTATTGAGTTTCATAAGGGACATTTAAGTTAATTCAGTAAAACCATAACCAATTAAATAAATAAATTAAAGACTGACGATGCTTCATAGAGTACATTACAAAAGTGTTTTAAAGATTCACCAGCAAAGTAAAATTTAAATATAATATTTTCTCATTTTTAAAGTAAAATTTTGCAAATAAAAAATTGTTCAGTTTACTTTATTCTAAAAGTTTTCCCATAACATCTACATTAACAATATATTTTGACTAACAACCATGTAAACTACCAGCCCAAAACACTATTTATTTGCAAAACATATTATTATTAAAAATACACCCATTTATAATTAATTCAGGGCCAAAGTCGTACCCAGTATAACATTTCTATGGGGATGTTTTCAGGTGAAAAAGCCTCTCAACCGCCAATAAAATATAAGTTTATTGGTATTCAAACAAAGAGAATTATCACCTATTCACACACACGATAGCAGTCTAGTCTTTCCACTGTACAATGTTAGGCGTTAATATAGTAACAAGAATCATTGTTGCCAAAATGGCAATGTTTTGTATGAAGAACCTTAAATTGACATACAACCAAGACAACACATGTTGGGTTGAAGATTGAAAAACGTGTGGCTCTTAAAAGAAGAACTGGTGCACTTTCTAGAATGTGTTCCTCCAGACACTCATATATATTACAACACAACGTTGGTCCATATGTACTACGGGCTCTCCACTAGACTATTCCACTAATTAACACCTCACAATTAGTTATAAAGACCTTAGTAAAATGAGTTCTTAAAAATAGAGATTTACTACCTTTAAAATGAAACGTCCACATTATATTTAATAACTATTATAATTAACAAAATAACAATATAGTTTACAAGGCTGAAAATTGTTATGCTTTTTATTCCGATGCGTATCTATTGACTAAGGGGAAGTTTAAAACCTCCTAGAAGCTGACTGAACCAACATTGTTTACGATCATTTCTGTTGACATTTATTATTTGTATATTAGGATCATTTTTCGCTATCTATGATTAAAATAAATGGTATTTTATCTTTTTTAAATACTAAGAAATATTTACTATTTCTGGAATTTACAAGTCCAAATTTATATTCATTGTGATTTTATCATTTTAAATAATCATCTAATTACACGAGCATTTTTGGGGATGAATACCCATAATGAAATTCTGCGCTTGCAAAAAGGTGATTTTTAGCAATGGTTTTTGAGCAAGCAAACAAAAATTTAATAAACAATTAAATAAACTGTTTAAATTCCAAGAACACTTAAACATTGGAAAACTCATTTTCGAGTATTTCCAACCATTTTAAAGATATACATTAAGGTAAATAATGTATATATATATTAATTTAAATCTCTTATAAAATATAATATATTTTATGTTTTTTCGACTAGATTTTCTTCTCAGTAATATTTCTAATCCTATTGTTATGTGTTTTAGCCACATCCATTCTTACTAAAAAATAAACTTTTCTGGATTCAAATCAATTGTTTTAAGTGAATTTTAACACTCTCGAATTATTAATAAATAAATAATTAAGTTCTATTAATATCTATGATCCCTTTGATGGATTTTAACTTAAGCGTTTCCATTTTGAAGATCATTTCGGGAATTTGCTTAAATTTTAACACTTATTTTTTTAATTCAACAAACCAAATCATTACGTAAAAATATTTTAATTACCAATTCACACTGAAATTATCTTCTACATATATATTTGATTTAAATTATTTCACCCACTTTTTTTTTGTCTTGGTCACCAAGGCAACGTTGATAATAAATATAAGGGTGTACCAGTATATTAAAATGTAATTTGCACCATTTGTATCATTTCCATAATTGTTTATATTTTGGTCTAGATATATTTTATGTGTATGTTTATGAAATCAATGAATCCTGATTTTTTTGCTGTGTCTCTAAGCAATAATGTAATAGAACCTAAAATTATTCACACACTGGACTGACTAGAGTGTCATATTTTATTTAAGTAATTTAAGTAATATTTTATTTAAGTATCTTTAGAACTCAAAGCCTAGTATTCCTGTCCCATTTCACCAAGAGGTCCCGAGGCTCAACATAAAATCTCCCGACATTATTGAGTTAGGTGAAGAACTTGCCAATTTCCCTCAAATAAATAACTTATCTGTGCGAACTAGTTAAATAGATCTCTGAAATATCTCTTAAGATATCTGACGAACTTGGTGAAAAGCTAGCCCTCATCGCAAATAATAAATTATCTGTGTGAAATAGTTAAATAGATCTCTGAAATATCTCTTAAGATATCTAGCCAACTTGGTGAAAAGCTAGCCCGCATCGCAAATAATAAATTATCTAGAGAGTTTATTAGATACGGATAGAACATTGAGAGATTTATTAGTTGCAGTTACAGAGGAAGTATACCTGCATTTACGTTTGGAGAGAATGGAAAACCACTCTGGAAAATAACCCTAGTTAGACCTGACTAAGATTAGAACCCCTATTGGTGCGCTAAGCCAAATGTCTCAGGTTCATATGGTATATTCAAGTATTAATTTTCTACTCCAAGGACGCTATATAATTATTATTTAATCTTTATTAATTTATTTTTGTCCATCTTGGACACTGCGCGGTAGCTACCACACTCAGTGTTTTGAAATCATAAAAATTAGTAGCGGATCTACACAAAAATGTGCAGCTTAAAGCCGGAATTTTAAAATTTTAATTTAGTATTTGAAATTAATTAGTAACTTAGTAGGAAACAAAGCACTATTTTTTTAGACCTCTGCATTTGGTAGATGTAGAGAAAAGCTCAAGACAGACAATAAAAGATAATAGAAGATAATATATAAATAGACAAATAGATAGATAGATAGATACAAATAATAGAGCTTCGTGCAACGAATTACTTAAAGGCACCAACATTAAAGTTAACTTCTTTCCACATACAATAATTAAATTAAAAAACCATTTCTCTGGCAGTTTTAGGCATTTTGGCTGGATATAAATAGATTTAAATCAAAATGTGACAAATGATAACAACATTATGTTCAAATAAAATTAGACAGAAATATCATAATAATTTTAAAAGTTTGTTTATTACTGCTACAATCAATTAAAACTTTAGTTACATTATAATCATGAACAACAAAGTATTAAATATTATGTGTATTTTTTCCTTGATTACGAATTCAGCTCGTGTCAATATTTTGGGCTCCTTCTTGAGTAAGAAAATCTCGCCATGCACCTGGAGCCTTTACGTCTTCTTCGGCGGACTGTATGACTATCTATCCAATCTTTGTAGGCAGGAACTTTGGTGTAAAATCCTTCTGGTTGCAACCCTGCGCCACACTCTCCAGATCCAGCTGATACTATACCTATTAATTTACCCTTGAATATCATCGGACCCCCCGAGTCACCCTAGAACATATCAAGGACGAATACAATGTTGTCTATTATGTTATATATCTAGAGGTTTCATGTAAGCATATTTTAATAATATTATGTTATCAGTTGTTGAGACTGAGACCTGATACAGCCCCACAGATATAAGTATAGAAATTCTATTTAGCGAAATTTAATATTATAATTATTTGTTAATTGTAAAATATGGATTTCTATTTAACTCTCTCAAGAGGTGAGCATTCTTATAAAGACGTTAATAGTTCCATCTCTTCTCTTTGTCTTTTTTAACTTATTGGTGGACCGGAGTGATTTACTTAAGTGTTTCTACCTCAAGTGTTGTCCATACTGTCATCAATATTGTAAGTTTTAATATTTTCCTATTTTTAAACATTATGTTACTATTAGGTCTGTGTTTGCTGCTCAGAGATAATAAGCTCCTTGGTAAAAATTTTACTATTAAAATAAGTAGGCTATTAAAGCAATTTACAGTTTA
The DNA here is from genome assembly GCA_902151455.1 of Timema bartmani. Taxonomy (NCBI): domain Eukaryota; kingdom Metazoa; phylum Arthropoda; class Insecta; order Phasmatodea; family Timematidae; genus Timema; species Timema bartmani. The sequence goes on from CABFWB010000222.1 coordinate 307,578, forward strand.
GAGGGGCTGATGGGATAGGATGCCTTGAAGAAATAAATTCATGGTCAATTCATTGGGAACTAGGTACACGACCAAGGCCGTAGCCAGCTAATAATTTCAGGAGGGTTTGGGTAGGCACATCCCCCAATAGCTAGAAGCTAGAAAAAAATTCTAAATGATAAACAGATCTAGACGCGCTCTGAAGTTGTTGTTTTTTACGGTAAAATAACCCCTTATCTGCCGAAGGCTTGGATAATTTCTAGAAGTGCTTTTTATGGTAATACAGCCCCTTAATTTGTATTTGTATCTTAATTTTGATATTGCTTTAACCATAAATAAAGCCATATACATTTTGTTCATAA
>CABFWB010000222.1:316495-334010 GCA_902151455.1 Timema bartmani
GGGGGGGAGTTCGATCGGCTGGTGAGGCAGTCTGCGGTGAATGGGGCATCAGGTGAGTAGATTATTGTCTATTTCTTTAGGTGTCTTGAATAATGTTCATTTGCACAGCTTTACGTTCGGTTGTTGTAACGTTTATCGGCATAAAACGTTACAGTCTAACAGCCTTTTCAGTAGCCAGTACATAGCCGCTCTCTTCCTTATTTCTAGGTCTAGTGGCAAGATAACTAGGGCCACACACAATGCATTTGTCACAACCGTTCTATAGGTTCCGGATAGCCTTAAGAGAATACTTCTCTTTAGGCTTCGGATCTTACATTCAACTCGTACCAGTCTGAGCCGGTGTGCCCAAACGCTGGCCCCATAACCCACGATGGAGACTAATAAGGCTTGATGGTAAATCCGTATACAAAGCCTGGGCAGTCTAAACTGACTCTTTCCTATGCTAATAATCATGTTCACGAGTCTTAAGGTTCTTTCACATATATTCTCCACGTGCATTTTGAAGCTGCGCTTTTCATCCAAAGTAACTCCTAGATATCTGGTATTTACACTTCGTCTAATCACTTGTCTGTCAATCCTTATCATAGGGTCTCTCTTCAGCGCTACCTTAAACAGCACATACGTCGTACTCGCAGGTGTCAAAATTAATTTCACTTTCTTGCTCCAAAATTTCAGCCCAGCGACAACTGCATTAGTCTTGGTCTCAAGTTCCAATCTTGACTTGACTTTAACAATAATCAAAAAGTCATCTGCAAAGGCGACCACTCCCGCCGTACCTGGGAGCGCTTCTATTTCCAACAAACCGGGTTCGAGCCCTATGTCCCAAAAGATTGGTCCACAGACCGATCCTTGGGGACAGCCTTTCGTAAGTTTCTTACTTATTGATATTCCTGGACATCTCAGGGTTGCATATCTGTCCCTATAGTAGTCCATAAAAACTCTGTAGAGATTCCCCGGACATTCTAGTTCCCTTAACCGTTTGAACAGTGATGACCACCACAAATTATCAAATGCTCCAGACATGTCCACGAATTTTCAACAACATATTTCCCACGTGCCCTATCAACAAGGTTCATGGTCTCACAAATAGCGTCCTCCGTAGATCTGCCTCTCCTAAAGTCCTACTGCTGCTGCTGCGTGCCAACAATCATCAATCTGTTACACAAGATCTTTTCTTGAAGTTTTCCACATACATTTAATAAACAGATTGGCATGTACGACTTAGGGAGCTGCGGATCCTTGTCCTCACCCTTGCTAAGAATGACTAATTCACTTTGTTTCCATACATTAGGCACTCGGCCCTGGTCCATGCATTAATTCATTAAACAAGTTAGGAAGAGCGCTACCTATTCGCTAGTTTTCTGAAGGATCCCAACTCTGATTCCATCAGGTCCAGGTGCCTTCTTACTCTCCATTTCGGCCACAAACCTTGTAATCTCTTCCCGTGTTTTTGGATCTGTCTCTGCTTTATTGTCGTAGATCCTTGTCATGTCCATTCTTGCAGTTTCTTTTCTTCGTCGTCTTCCACATTTTCGTCTGGGAGCAGCGTTTCAAGCAACAACCTTGCCGATTCTTCCCAGCAAGAAGTCATGTCGCCACCCTGAGTCTTCAGCGTCGAGATCACAGCTGGGGGCCTTACCTTCCCGGTCACTATCTTAAATGTAATGTCCCAACCATTATTTCTCAGCTCCTCCTGAACGTATCGCTCCCAGCTTTCCCTCTTAGCCAGCCTCAGGGCAGATTCATACTCTTCTTTCTTCCTTCTATAGATATATAGTAACATGCCACGACTCTATGGATCATGACAGTTCTGGTATCTCCTCCTCGCTGCCCTCATTTCCTTCCGATTTTTCCCGAGTCTCTCATTCTAGGGCTTATTACTTATCCTTAATTTTTCCTTGAATATCGGGATGGCCACTCTCATCGCCCATTTTACAGCTCTTGTAAATTCATTTGCTTTCACATTTACGTTTCCTCCTTTTTCTATCTGTGTTGGTAGCTCCAATTCTTTCTTTAATCTCTTCTAATCGGCTTTGCGGATGTTTAATTTAGGTCTTATTCCCACTTCAGCCTGCAGTCCTAGATCTCCTTCAATCTCAAAAGTGATCAAGTTATAGTCACTAATTGTCAACCCATCCAGTACTTTAAAATTCTTAACGATCCCAATCGCTTCCTGGTTGCATAGAGTGACCTTTATATTTGAGCTTGCTTCCGATTTCCCCACATAGGTGGGTGGATTCCCTATCATATTCAGCACCTCTAGCCTTCTCGCCACTATTATCTCTTCTAACTTCTCTCTTCTCTCATATGCTCTACATCCACCTCTCCTTCCATCCAGCCTTCTCAACACATTGCTGAACCACAGTGGTGATTTCGCATTTGCATCTGCGAGGAATACCACCGGAACACCTCTATAGACGTCATCTATAACTTCTATTTGCTCCAGTTATTTTTCATTGTCTTCCCTGGACTTGAAGTACATGTTGATCAGGTTGAATGCGCCTTTATCTGTTCTTATCTCGACGCAAGTGACCTTCTCGTTGCAGTATTTATATACTTTTTAACCGTTATATGTGTATTAAAGATTACTATCGCGCTCATGGGCGACGAACCAATAGTGATATTTATCGCCTATGTTGGCATCTGGAGAATTTTTCCACTTACCATACTATATGGCTCCTGCACGCAAATGATGTCCAAACTAAAGTTCTCAGCCACTTTTCTAATATTTTCCATAACGGTTTTACTCCGAATAGCATTCAACTGCCCAATTTTTATTTTACTATTGCTTTCGTCGTCTATTATGTGTTGTGAGTAAACACATAACCTCTGAGCCAAGCTTCCTTCGAATCGAATGCTATCCGACCGTTTGCGTTCACAAAGTGTTGGTAGAGTTCCTCGACCTTGAGCTTCTCCTTCCTCCTTTCGAAGACTTTATGAACTTTTTTGAGAAACGGTTTTACCTCCGTTGGCAGATTCATTAACCTTAGTTGTATCCTATCCAGAGCCTCAGGGGTGAAGAACGCTATGGACGCTCCCTTCTCATAACCAGATCTTATTATGTGCCTCATGGCTAGATGTAGAGTCTGTTGCTCCTCTAATCTTGATAATTGGAGAGTCTGCTCCATGTTGTTGTATATCTGGCTCGGATTCACTAAGTCATCTTGGTCACTCAAGTTATTTTCTTCTACCTAAGTTTTTCTTCTTTCTTCTTCTCTACACCCTCAACCTCCTTCCTTTCTCCTAATTGTTTAGATAACTCCTCGGGGTACAGGTTCTTCCTTTCTTCATTTTCTTCTATTTCCTTTGTATATCTCCCATGTACAAGGACTTGGCCTTTCCTCCAAAACTTCTATCTCTGGATATCCCACCACTTCCGCTTATCCTTGTATTCCTCCACGGTTGTCGAGTCGATACCTCTTACTCCTTTTCTTCCTTTTCACTATTTGCCTTCAGTCCTCATACAATTTTTACCTCCTGCTCTACGGTTGCCGTCTTAACCTCATCTTCTATCTGCCTTACTTTTGAACAATCCTTGTGTTCCTCTGCCCTCCTCATGTTACTCCTAACTCATGATGGTGAATTCCTTTTTTTGCTTCCAAACTTAACTTTACTACCACTCCGTGGCTTGTCCTTGTCCATACTCTCAAGTCTGTCCAGTTTTCGTCTTAGAACAGTTGTCAATACACGTATATCGTCACTCAAATTCGATATTTTGTATCTGTCTGTCTAGTAAGAGTTGGTAAGTCGAACATTCCCTAGTGTTAGGGTACTTACTTTTTTCGTTTCCTCTACTACTACAAGGTATACACTTCTTTATTTTCTCTGTACAAACTGAAGGATAAAGTCGGATCGTTGAGAACTGTCAGTATCGACATCTGATAGGAGGTGAGCCACTAGGACAGACTCCTTCAGGACACGGCCGGTGGCATGGAGAGCGCCGGCGGTATAGTGGGGCACTTGCAGTGACAAGTCAACAGTTTAATCGCCGTGACGGGAAGGAGGAGGGGAACCTATTTCTTCGCAGGGGTCGCTGTCGTCTTGATTCTGTTGTGGCTTATTATAAACTTGGGGATAAAATAAACACTATTCTTGAATGCGGAATAGGGGGCACTTTTAAATATGGAACTAGTGTATTATAGAAATAGGTTAGAAAAAAAAATAAAAACGTCTTCGTGTTTAAAATTACAGTTTTTTTCCTGCTTTCTTTCAGAGGTTATCTATAAACAACGTAACGCCTTTTTCTTACCTTATCTGACACCCTTTTTCTACCCCCCATCACCCACGTAACACCTCGTTGTCATTTAGCTTGACCCTTCCCTCCCTCCAACCTGTGTTACGTAACGTTGCACATCAAGACGAAGCTTTGTGAAGTTATCTCTTAAGTATGTTTATTAACAATGAAAACTTCAACAGTAGTATCATTATTTTCAAAATTATAATGTAAGTGTAATATATGTGTTACGTAAAACTGTGATGTACCCTCCTAAACCCCCCATGTAACGCCATGTATAAAAATAATAGCTCCCTCCTCCCACCCCTCTCAGCAGCGTTACCTGGTTTGTATATGATTCCTCACCGATCAGCGCGTCTAACTACACAACCCGTTAGGGTTATACGCTTATGTATTATTACGCCAATGTACTAGGAATGAAAAAAGTTGAATTTAAAAGAAGTGTATCCGCATTTACATGTGGTGGGGGAGTGTAAATAATTTAAGGGAAAACCACCCTTTGTACTCCTCCTTTAGGCATTCGTAAGCCCGATCTACCAGTATTAGATGGTCCATTCTATTGCGAGCGTGACGCCTTAGAAGCTTATAACATGCGACTACTGAAACGGGTAAACAGAACTTAATGATCCTGAAATAATGGTCCGTGTGTCAACCGATAGGGTCTACATTTTTGTTTTTGGATACCCGGCCATTTTCTAGGATTTTCAAGACTGCCTCATCAACCGCTCTCTAGAGAAAATAAAAAACTTTTTCGTTCAACGCTGATAACATTTAACTATTTTATTAGTGTTATGTTATAGGTATTGGTAAAATCTATCAAAAGGGACATCTGCAGATCAGATATCTTGACGTATGAATACGTGCCGTGGATATTGGCCTTAGTTGAAACGTGTTAAATGAGTATGTCGTTTCTGAAGAACCTGGCTCGTGCTCTGCCATACACCTTGAGAAAATGTTGACTTTTAGAAACAGTCTCGTTTACAGTAACCAAAATAAAATAGTATATAAAGATACATCAATACCTAATCACGCCCTTACCTTACGAGGTAGGTAAGAAACTAAGCATATAACTAAAAGAAACTTCTTAATCATACCTCAATAATTTACTTCACATCTCTCTATCTTTGCATACTCCCTTCACTTGAATAACATCCTTACACTGAGTCATGCATGCTCTTATATTCTTAAAACTCTTAATGTCTCTCTGTTTCACACATTCGTCTACAGCATTTACATTGCCTACCCCTTCCTTTTGATCTACGCTCTCTTCTTTTATATACTTGCTTTGTCACTCAATCGACACTCATCCACTCAACATTACCAAATAAACGTAAGAGAATTAATTCACATTGAACTATTGGATTCCCTTTTAAAATGCACTCAGTCAGCACCCATTAATTACTGACTCTGTCCATACGAGTTTTACCATTTACATTTCTTAAATGTTTCATCCGAACCGCATTCACCTTGAGCTTATGTTTCTTCCGAGAAACATAGCCTTACATTAAAATTAAAACCAAATATTAAACACATGTCTTACATAATATGTAATAAACACATATTTATTTACATTAAGTCATTTATTTATATAATGATTTAACATTTCAACTATAATTAATAATTTCATGTATTTTAGTTTATATTTTTGTTCTTTTATTAGTTTTGTTCAAGGTTAACTTGAATAACTGTATGTAGTGTATAATGTATTGCCAAGTTTACGAATGATGCAAACATGTGCAAATGATAAATAAATATATATAATTTTTATCTTTACTCTTATTATTTATAAACTTACCTCTATTATAGCTATATCGTTTACTGCATTCTTGTAATAATGATGTAGAATTATACCTCGAACTGTGTGTTCTACACCACACTCGGACAAATTGGTTAACCCTACTTGAAGATAGAAGTCGTCCAGAGGTACTCTGTTATAAATAGAAGTATATCTTATTTTAAGGGTTTTCATTCTGTGGTCCGTGATGGTTTGACAGGTGGTCCGTACATTGGACCACAGGTTAAGGAAATGTATTACACAATCGTATTTACTTTCTCAAATAGTCTACTATAGTTTGAAACAAGATTTTAAAAAATAAGTACAAAATTACTATGCCAATTTTCGATAACTACCTCACATTAAACTATTCTTTATTTGAGAGATTCCATAAAAATCGAATTTACTCCTTAAGGAAAGACGTTATGATTTTCGAGATATAGTGGACATCAACCAAAAGGATTAATAACAAAAAACTCGCTTCAGGGGCATCATAATTTAAGGCGCTAATCTCGAAGCGGACTAGACTGCCAATGACGTGGTTAGAATCCCGGTTGGCTGAACAGAGGGTAAACCTTCCTCGTCCCTAAACACAATTAACTTAATTAGTACACAAGCAAGCATATAAACCGAACCGGTAGTAAGATTATCATCAGCATCATCAACTGCTTCCAGCCTATGGCTGGGTCCGTTTAGTACAAATTCCTACAACTCCCTCTGTCCTTCCACCATTCTTCCTCCTTCACTCTCTTCCACTCTCTTCTTTTCTATTGCACATTTGTTGCTATCTGCTCCTCCCATGTCTTCCTTGGTCTTCCTTGCGGTCTCTTCCCTACGTACTTCATATCCATTAATCTTCTTTGAATCCTCTACCCTCCCATCAACATTATATGTTCACTATATCAACCTTGCTTCCATAACTATCCTATGTACCCCTGTATACCAACTCTTGACCGTACATTGTCATTATTAATTTTATCTCTTCTGGCGACACAGCTATAATGCTCCTCTAAAACTCCATTCCAACGGCCATCACCTTACTTGATTCTCTTACATTCATTGTCCAAGTTTCTGCTGTACACGTAACTATGGGTTTGAAGTATGCTCTATACAATTACTTCCTTATATTTCAGGGACACTTCTCTTTTGCATAGTGGCTATCTTACACACCTGTAGAAAACATGTCACCTCTGCCGTCACCTCAATATATCTTATCTCCTGCCCCTTTTTACCACAATTACACTGCCAAGATACTTTACACTCTTCGCTTCGTTAATATCTACTTTATCCAGATATATTACAATTCTGGTTCTTGTTCTCTACCTTGTCATCCCCATCATTTCACCTTTGGTCTTACTAAATTTCAGTTCCCACATTTCTTTCCTTTATTCCATTCCTGGTGCTGTTCCTGTACTAAATCTTTCTTATCCCCCCAATTCCATCAAGTCATCGGCAAACATCATTCCTTTCATTTTTCTCACCCCCAGTTTCCTTGCCATTTTATTCATGATCATTTCCATTAACATTTCAAATAGTAAGTAATGGTGAGACGGCACTCTCATGCTTGACCCCATTTTTAATTGGACTCACTTTATCTACCCTTTTTCCATATTTAACACAACTCACATTATTATAGTAAATATTTATTACTCTTGTAACCACTCCTTTTTCTACTCCAGCCTCCTCCATTGCTTTCCAGAGTTTATTACTATCCTTACTAAAAATGCTTTTTCTAAATCCATTAATGCCATTAATTAGTAAGATGATGTGCTATAAAATCAATAAAAAACAATCTCGTGGTCGAAATTTGTCACAGTTACAATATTATTAGCTTTATTAGAAAGTATAAAGTTAAATAAATCAAAAGAGTACAATATTGACTAATTCAACTATGGTTTGTTCAACAAGTACAGTCCAATATTCGCGCAACACTTTTTGTGACTGATCAACTTTATTAACAACTCTTATTAAACGTTCGAGTTATCCACCAAATTTTTTGATTTAATCTATATATACACGTAAAGTTTATAATGCCTACGTTTGTAGATATATAAAATGATGAATTTATATAATGATGAAAAGCACATACGACAGTAAATACCACCATCTTTATATTATTTATTAATTGCATAGCGTCTCATTACCTGTTCAGGCTATACGGTATATTTAATATTAATTTAGAAAAATTTGAATAGGATTTCACCACTCCAAAGTGTAATTTATATCTTAGAGTGATTATCAGGGCTTGAAAATATGTTAGGGTGGTTTCACCAATCAGTCAAAAATTATACCCATCACCGTGATCGGACTATAGCCACGCGATCTATATTAAGAAATTTAAGTGAGACACTCATTCACTTTTATGTATAATTAATACTTTATTATTAGCAACGCGCCTTACTAACCGTTCGAGTTGTACGCACTTACGCTAATGTGTAATTGTAGGGTGATTGTGAGATTAAATGAAGGACCTATAGTTTAACGTGGGATCCGAACCACGGTGGATGCCTGGCATTCCACACATTCACAACAAAAGTGTAAAAGTAAAGCTTGATTCACACGTTGGCCGAAAATAGAGAACCAAACCTGCATGGATAACGCAGCCTTTTATAAACAGTATGTAGACCCATGATGCATTGCAACACAAACTTAAACACCTCATAATCAACATATTTTATTTTCTAGTAGATATACATATTTTTAGATCAATCTCCCGAATGATGTTTTCAAATTATGATGCTGTATCGTGTATCAATAATTGGTTACACACACATAACATTAACGGATTATTTCAAATCTCCTCACAACGGCTAACGAAAATGGCTCTATGCTTCTAGATTTACAGCGCATTAACAAATGCACAAATTTACTGATTTTTGATGTTTGTGGTGAGATTATATTGGTTTTCCCGTGCCGAAAATCTTTTGCTGATCAGACGAATTAGAAATGTGTTGAAATTTAGCAGAACAGCTCCCGCCGATGATTTTAAAATCTTATGATTGGCTTAGAGGTCGTCACGTGACCCTGTTTCTGTTCTGCGATGGTTTTTAGACGAACGTGTGAATCCACAGTAAGACTTGTTTATTCATGCAGACTTACTGGACCCTCTAATTGTTAATCAGTCCACACATTTATAGCCATGGAGACCGATCCAAGAGCTTACATCCATACCTAGCACTCCTCAAGTGCGGCACTTTACCATATATACTCGTAAGATGAAACCTACCTAAACTCGAATGGAATAGACCAGAAACTTGTCAATTCCAATCGAGTCTAGGAGGTGTCGTCCTGTATTTAGTGTAGCGCCGTTCTTGATTAGGACTGGGTCTGACTATGAAACAGGATAAATGTTTTGGTTGTTTATTATCTACAAAGATTTAGCCAACACAACACAGCTTGTTGGCATTGACCAGTCCTCCCAACTCCAACTTCATCAATAAGCTGTGTACGCATTTATATTTTAACACAAATGATTGTGATTGTGTTGACCAACATGTTTTGTATAAAGATAAACAAAACTTAGAAGTCTGGTCGCAGCCCTGCACAAAGTTACATATTGAAAATGTGTCCCTGACGGAGATATAAATCTGTAACAAATTGCTTAATACGACACTTGTGTTATTAGTTTTAACATTAATAGACTAAACAATATGCAATATTTCACAAAAGCTAGTAGCAAAAACTCACCCGTTAACACAATGTGCTGCAGTTAAGGCGTACTTTTCACTGATAATGGAACCTCCACAAAAATGTATCTTCGATATTGCATATCGAATTGCAATCTAGAAGAAAATAAGTGTTACGGGGCATCACACAGACTTTTCTCTTAAAATAGACATTTAATAAAACTTATAATATTTATGAAACACAATAATAGGTCTATACATTGTTGTAGAAACACTACACCAAGGATCGTAATTAAATAATAATCAGTGTTATTTACCTACACTCTGACATTAAGAACTAGGAACATTGTTACAGAAAAAGTGAAAATATAGAACCATCTTTGTCTACCAAAAGCATGTGAATAAAATTCATTCTCAAAAATCTCATTAAAAAATTATATATAATTGCTTATGGCTCAGAAATTATTGGTTTTATAAAAACATATTTCAAATAAAAGATTTTTATCTTTATTATTAGGACTACAACAATTTTACTATGATAATTTAATTAGTATCTATATTAGTTGCGGAGAGATCATCAAAATTAAAAATTCTCCCCATGTAAAGTACCCTCATAATAATTTTCATGAGAATTTTTTTTTTTATCTTTTTCTAATGATAAATAGTGTCTACATACAAAATTCAATCAACAACTTCATAGCAAATTTTGAGAAAGTCGATCTCTTCTCTTTTGTCCTTCAGTAAACTAACTACCATTAAATTAAAGGTAATATATCCAATTCCAAAAACGCCCGGGATGACCGTATGAAAACGCCAGATACCTAGTTGTAGCCAAATCGCTGGAAAAGTTTCAGCTCTAGACCGAGGTACAGAAATGACAGACAGATGGTACTATGAAAACCACTTTTTCGCTTTCAAGAGTTAAAGATCAACATTTATCTAAATCTTGAGTTCAATTTTTTTTGACGATCACAATAATTTTTCTCTCTATAAGGCGTCGAGAGAAAGTAAAAGTGATTATACTTCAACTAGCGCTTTTTTCAAATTAATATTTATTGTATTAATACAAGGGAAGAACGATAATAGTGTTAATGTTATTGTTATTACACTTGAAAATCACTCGATAAACCACGGTCTCTAGCGCTGGGGTAACTGTTCATTGATCCTATTAAATTTAATTAAAACTATTATTGTTATTCTAATAGTAACATAAAGAAGATCAATTTGATGTGAGTTAGGAAGGTCACAATTAAAAAAAGTCAAATTTGAATAAGATTAAGTCAAAGTTTTAATAAACCTGGAAAATCGCATAAATTAGTCAAACAAATTATATATATTTAAATAGATATAGAACTTATGCACCCCTTATTTTGTTAAAACTATTTAATAGGATTTTGAAGGTTTGTTTGAAAACTATTCACTTTTAGTGAAAAGTTGCATTGTTTGACTTGTGCCCCTATTACAGCCCACCAAAATTTGTCCCTTATCACCATAATAATGTATTGGGAAAATTATCTAGTTTGGGAACTTTCCGTCAGTATTTGCCATTTCATCGAATTTTGGTGCAAATATTACAACACAAAGTAAAGTTGTGGATCAAATTTGTATTCACCCACTGACGTTCTTATCCCAGGCAGAATTGTAATAAATGAAATTAAAATTACTATACCAGATCTTACTACCCATTCGGGTCATTAGCTTATGTATTAATTAATATAATGTTTTCAGGGAATACGAAGTTTATATTTGGAGGAAGTTAACCTTCAACTATAATACCTCCCGAACTATAGGTCTATAAATTTAAAGTTTGAATAAAATCCATTAAAACATTTTTAATCCGTACGAATCAACAAACAGAAATACAGACATGGGGTTAGACAGAATTTAAGAAGTCCACTTTTTTGGGTTTGGACACACATAAAACGAAAATATTTCACATCATCTCAATGTTGAAAAATTCTTACGATTACAATAATTTCGCTTTTATGGAAAAGTAAAAATCAATAATCAGTAAACTAATCTTATCGAATTTTTACCCCAAATCAAGTATATAGTGTAATGTGTCATGTCAAGCACTCAAAAGATACTTAAACTCTTCAAAAATAGACCATCAATAAACTACCCATGAATGAGTTTCTTCCATAAAAATAAGTACACTAGGTTTTTTTTCATACCACACACTCCACAGATATACATTTTAATTAAAATCGATAAGCCCTTTTCGAAATATTTTGTATTAAAAAAGGAAATTACTCATTAGTATACTACCATTAATTTTAGGGCCAGGGTAAAAAAACTCCATAAATATCAAGCTTGAACAAAATATATCTGTTTTATATACGTGGCCAGGGACAGACAGACAGACAGACAGACAGACAGACAGACATGTGTCACAACTTTCACAATTCTTTCTCTCACCTATTCGATGACTTGCACCTAAAGTTTGTAAACAATGTTTTTCATTTATTCCCAAAACTATAAATACAAAGAAATGAGATTGTGAGACCCAAGGGGCTAGGGAATCCCTTCTTCCAATCATATATGTGAACATACTTGCGAAATCGACCTATTGGGTGGGATTTGAATACTTTCCGTCGTGAAAGCAAATATTTGCAATCATTTCCACATTTTATTATAGCTCTAATTTATTATTTTACTGTCAATCAAAGATCAGTATTATCATACTTTTTGAATATTAAATTTTATGTTTATAAATCTATTTTAAGATCTGTTTATGATTTGTTCATTTTAATATGTGATATATGACAATAAACGTATTTATAAATTAACGTGATTCTTTTATCATCGCAACCAAATCTGACCTAAAATACTACTAAATATACATATACTTACAATAAAAGGAAACTCCTCCACAGTGGCTGGTTCACCTCCACCAATTTTGGGTGGTCTCTTAGACTTAGCTTCTGCACACAATAAACCTGTAAAATATTGTAATTAAAATAATCTTCAGTTTTTCTTCACGAGCAACATTAATACACGGGTGAGTGCTTTATTTTGTTTCATTAAATATAAAAGTGGTATTTAGTCATAATAAATTCACACGTGAAATGGCTTTACTATGAAATACAACCATTAGAATAGTGTGGCGTGAAAGAGAGCTTAGACCGGTATGGTGGTGGCAATAACCCTCTTTGGTTATTCTTTTGAACACAAGTATCTCAAAAGCTTGTTCTCCTTGACTCACACCCTCTTTTGTAAAACTGCTTCTTATTCCACTCGTCCTTCCAAATACCCTCTCATCTAGCGTTCTTCTGGTTACTTGATCCTCAACGATTGTTATAAGTTCAGTTAAAACTAGAGGGGGAGAAACCCTAAAATCTTGCTGAAACCTCCCCTCACCCCCTCCGAAAACTCCTTTTTCCTTCTATTTCTTCCTCTAATAGGTTCATACTTTCCTTATCCGTTTTTCTTCCCCTTTAAACCATATAATCCCATCCGCTATTACAATGTTCCATTCCCCCACATCTTTGTCCATTGCTTCGTATCTACATCTCCATCAGTGAATCTTTACCTTACCTTACTCTCTTATATAACAATAAAATAGTTGCCAAATTATATTAGGTTTTGATCTTGTGTGTTTATGATTAAAATTATATATTGTAAATGTGCAAATATATTTACCTAAAAAGAAATGAACGACAACTGTCCAAACTATATTGAGTTCCATTTTTGTTGAGAAGTTATCTAAAAATTCTCTAATAATAATTTGTTTCCTGAATAAACGATGATACAATTATCAACTTGACTACACCCTACAAAGTATGAAAATGGTTCAAGTTATTAAACATCGATCGGGTAAATTCTTTCTGAGAAATTATATTTAGTGTCTTCAATACAACACAACTCATATCAGTACTTTATAAATCTCTTGTTTTACAACTTAAAATTTGTTTTATTTTTATGGGAAGATATTAAAAACAAGTGTTAATATAAGATGGTTTTATTTAAGGCATTCTTTATTTATTTAATGTGATTGTTATAATATTTACAAAGGGTCCTAGAATTTTAATGTATAAATGTTTAGTTATTACCGATTAATATTATATCAAGTACAAACGTAGCTCGGAAAGCATCGTGCAACATCGGAACTTTTTATTCCGATGCGTATCTGTTGACTAAGGGGAAGTTTAAAACCTCCTAGAAGATGACTGAACCATCATTGTCTACGATCAGTTCTGTTTACATTTATTATTTGTATATTATGATCATTTTTCGCTATCTATGATTAAAATTAATTGTATTTTATCTTATTTAAATATAAAGAGATATTTACTATTTCCGGAATTTATAAGTCCAAATTTATATTTACTGTGTTTTTATCATTTATATGGGTATCTGATTGCGTGAGAATTTTTTTGGGCACGAATACCCATTATGCCATTCGTTGCTTGCAAAAAGGAACTCTATCTAGCAATTTTTTTTTGCAAGCTACTAAAAAAGTGAATAAACACTTAATTAAGCTGTTTAATTTCCAAGAACACTCAAACAATGGAAAACTAGCTCTGGAGTGTTTCACGACAATTTTAAAGTCATACATTGAAGTAAATAATATATAATTATCTAAACATTTAATACTAACCGTTAATCTCTTATTATATCTTTACATATTTCCCAATTCTTCGAACAAACTTTCTTCTAAGTAATTTTGTTAATCCCTTTATGCGTTTTAGCCACATCAATTATTTTTAAGAAATTAAACCTTTCTGAACTCAAACTAGTCTAATTCAAGTGAATTCATAATACTCTTGAATTATTACTGAATTATGAACTAATTACTATTAAAAATTATGACCTACCTGATGGATTTTAACTTAGGCGTTTCCATCTTAAAGATGATTGTGGAAATTTGCTTGGTTTAGTAAATGTTTTTTTTACCCTTATTTTTTTTAATGTAACAATAAAATCATTAGTAAAAAAAATTATTCTCAATTCACACTGAAATTATCTTCAATAAATCAAATTTTGACTTAAATTATTTAACACACAAAGCTTTTTTTTGTTCTCTCTTAGTCACCAAGGCAACATCAATAATATCTACTAGTATATACCAGTAAATTTAATTGTAATTTGTACTGTATGTACCAGTATCTTTAATTTTAATTTGCACTGTTTGTACCACTAACATTATTCACACACTTGAGTGTCATAATTAATTTACGTAACCCTAAATCCCCAGAAACAAACATTCCACGTAGTATCCAAATGATCTATCTTTAGTACTCATAGCCTAGTATTCCTGTCCTATTTCACCAAGAGGTCTCGAGTTTCAACATCAAATATTCGGACAATATTCAATTAGTTGAAGAACTAGCTTGTCGTTCCTCAAATAAATTATCTGTGAGTACTAGTTAAGTAGACCTTGTGAACTATCTAGTTAGATACCTATCGATTTAGGTAACCAACCGGCGCCCCACAGTAATTTAACAAGTTTGTTAGATAAGGATAGAACATTGAGAGATTTCATGGTTAAAGGTTGAATTTTAGAGGAAGTTTACCTGTGATCACGCGAGGAGAGAATGGAAACATATTTAGGATAAATAACCCTAAATATACCCGACTGAAATTAGAACCCCCATTTTCCTGTCATCGGCAGGTTAGTCTATTTCGAGTACTTAAGGTGGTTCTTCCAGCTTACCTAATGGTTTCCCACACTCCCATCACAACAATTATGGTATACACTATCGAAATTCCACCTTTTTAATACCTTACTTTGTTAGTGTTGATAAAACGGATAGCCCTGTAGAATACTAAGACGAAATGCATGAGAAAAATTGAAGGCAATATTATTTTTAATAAAATTCAGTAAAGTATAATCTATAATAATTGCTAAATATTGTATTCTATTTCTTGTTTATAATGAATATAACAATTTCACTTTCTAATTTCTACCAATCAATAGAGCCTCTTATAGATGAAAAGGGAGGTTTTTACTAATACACACCATTATTAAAGCGTAACATATTTTATTTTTCAAAATGTAAATAATAATTTAAATAAATGTTTAGTACACAATTTAAAAATCATTTGCAAAACAATTTTTCATTTTAAATTTTTAATTAATTAACATCAATGTTTACACAAAATTTAATACAACATTTATAACTTAGACAACTTATGCCAAATATAAAATTAAAGTTCAATCAAGTGAGTAATTACAACTTTGACTTGAGAATCTAACCTGGAATATTGTTTGGTGTATCAATGTAATGATAAAAATATTAATAGTATTATAATTTAACCCAATAAAGTTAAGGAGAGAGTTACAGCAATATAACAAGAGCATGAAACAAACCTACATAATTATATTGCAAGAATAAACATTCATCAAACCTTGATTAATTACAATACTTTGAGTTCCAGATCGTTCATAATAAATATTAGCTAAACAAATAAACCTAAATAAAATAAACGATGAGCTGCTAATAAAACTAAAAATCATTTTGATTCTCAATATTTTAAGTTTTTACTCATACTAAAACATGTCATATAATTATGATCGTCTGGCTAGTATTGATGGTTCGTATTGATTTCAGGACTAACTTAATCTTTCACTAAATATAAATGGAATACTTTAATCTTTTCATGTCTCCTTTTAAATTTATTTTTCTCAAAATGTAAAGTTGTCAATAGAATAGAGCCTCTTTTGTTATTTTTGCCAACATTAAAATCACTTTCTCAAATTGATGACCATGCATTCAAAGTGTTTGAGCTCACAATGGAATATATTTTCAATAAAGTGTAGATTGTGGGTTTAATGGTCTGGTCATTGGAATCTATACCATGTCAGAACTGTGAATATGCATTAAATTACAAAATTAATAATTAAATCAATAATGAATATTAATTAATACAATTTTATTTATTATTTAATAGTAAATACAATTTTATTAGTATGCATACATTTTTACATTAAAACATGATTTAATAAGTTAATGTTGATTTATTGTAAAACAACATTTTATTGGTTATATAATAATACAAGTATTTTATTTTTTATTACTAAAATATTACTTACAACACATAATGAATAATAACTATACATTGGTAATATTAGTATATTGCAAATACAATCAAAATCGCAAATTATGCTAGTGAAATGTTGTTACGCTAATGTGTAATGGTAGGGTGATTGTGAGATGAAATGGAGGACTTAAAGTTTAACGTGGAATCCGAACCATGGTGAAGGCCTGGAATTCCTCACATTCACAAGTTGTGATTAATACACGTCTTGACAGGGATGAAGGAAGGGTTTGGCAATTAGATAAATCTGTACCGGGACCGGGGGTTAAACCCCGGACCTCGGCTCAGAAGCCCAACACCTTACTCCTAGACCTCCAGGTCACCAGATACCTATGGTATTATTTACTGAATAATTAGGGTCTACTTGTAACAAGTGTTTGTATTTAATGTATTTATCTACACCAGTACCCTTAGAGGTTCATTTGGGTTATGGAACTGACAAGGAGATCTCGGATCGTTCAATAAGAAGTTTGCGAGTAGAGCTGAATGACCAGGGTTCAAATCCCTGTTTTTTCGTAATTTTTCTATCCTTACACAACTGCTCCATCAGAATGTCATCTGAAAATATATAATAGTTTAATTTAAAATAGTTTATAAAATACTATAGTGGGACTCATCATACGCATCATTGAGTACGCAGACTGAACATCAAGTTCCTCTAGTCTGATTTTCTGTCCACAGCAAGGTCCGCATTCGAATCCCGGGAGGATTTAATAAATGTATTTTCCTAAACTGATTATCACTCTTCCTCCACACAAATATAAGTACATTTTCTCTAAACTCTACCTTCGCAATCTTTACACACCCTTTGAGTATTATTTACAAATGTGTATAGCCCAG
>CABFWB010000222.1:334043-349364 GCA_902151455.1 Timema bartmani
GGGGGAGATATAGACCTATGCCAGGGAATATTTCTCTTTAACATCTTGGGTCACTTAAATATATAAGTTATCAACTGTATCAACAGTATGTAATTAATAAATTAAAGTACCCAAGGCATTTATAAAAATACGAAAGAAGTTGTGACTGGAATTCAAACCCCGATCGCTCCGTCATCGGAAGTTCAGTCGCTTGCAAGAGTGACGCCTAACCTTTCATACATCTACAAATTGAAGGTTCTGTTTTGTTAGGTTGGGTAATATTGATATAGGTCTATCATAGACAGGATTAAAAACCAAAAGCGCAAAAGAATGCTAAAATAATTGAAAATACTTCAAAATCATTATTTAAAGTATTGTTATCTGTGAATTAGAACAAAAGACTGCTCATATTTCATTCAAAATACTTTATAAATAAACTTTTCATTTTGGTATTCTTCTTTTCGCGAGTCTTACTATCCGTTCAGGCTATTGAATAGCAAAATAAAAAAAACTTTTTTAATCCTGATAATATAATTGTTTTTTAAAATGACCAAGTAATGCTTATTACTTTCTAATACTTACTTAGTCTATGGTATTAGGAACTCGAGAGTTCATTTCCGCGCTTACTAAAGTACACCACCTATTCTTATCTTGAACTAGTCCTATCCAGTCCACCTCATTAATCATGAGGATGATATATAAAGATTTATATTTGTTTTGGGGGAGAAATTCCGGTAATAGTATACTGATGACTCTTTTTTCGAAAAATTAATATTTTAAAAGATGGCTTTAGTAATTTGGTTCAAATTGGGTAATTGGTAAGCTTTTTGCATTATAAATAGTTTATATATATGTTTTTCTAAAAAAATCATTTAGTAATAGTTAAATAGTTACTGAGTTTTGAAACGTTAAGTTTTTTTGAAAATGGCTATAATGATTAGGTTCAAAATTGAAAATCGGGGACTATTTTGCATTTTGCACTATCAATATTAATGTATCTTTATTTATCTAAAATAAATTAATTTAAGGGTTGCTAGCAACGATGAATGAAATTAAAAAATTAAATTGATCTTGAAGATTGAATTCAAATGATTAGTTTTTCATGATAACATTATACATTATTTTAGGATAGTTAACAAATCATTTAGTTTTGAGAATTTAAATTTTGTTAAATAGCAACATTTGAACAATTTGGTTTAAAATTTATTAATAAAAAGTGTTATTGTGAGTAACAAGATGATTTGTTTGTTTTGATGAGGAAAACATACCTAAGGATGGATAGTCTACTCAAAACCTATTTTTGAAAATTTTGAAAATTATCTTTGAAGCTATAATACTTACAAAATATGAGAAGGTTTGTGCAATTGTGTCGTACAATTTATTTACTATACTATATCATGTATTTATTTTAATTTTATCGTTATGTTTATTTTATTTTAATTGCTTACCTGTAGCTAAAAAAGATAATGGAAGTTACTATTGGTGAAATGTTCGAGTGACAAATTTAATTCCATGTCCCCCACTTCGGTGGCCACATGGTCTAACACTCTACTCACGCAGTAGACTAGACCGACAATGACGGGGAGATCGAGGTTAGTATCTTGGTCAAGTGTACTTAAGAGTTTTTCCAAAATGGTTTCCCACTTACCCTCCTCGCAAATGCGGGTACATTTACTATAACTATAACCTTCCTAAACCTTAAATCCATGAGCGTAATTAGTACATAAGCGTATAGCCCGAATGGGTAGTAAGACACAGTACTAAAATAAATAATTTCATATTGAATTATTTATGTTGGCCATTCATGTTTTTTTACACAATATATAGAGTATATGTTGTGTGTGTGTATGTAGTACACTATTTCACAAAAATCTTTTTTTTGTTTCTTTAACAATATATTCCTGTCCATGTAATGTTTATTCCAAATAGCTTTTAAATTAGTAAGTAAATTTTCTTAGGGCTGATTGTATAATGTATACGTTTTTTTATTTCTGGGTGCTGCTTATAACATTATATAATATAAAATATTTTTATTCAAATATAGGGGGTCTATGTATACTTTATGATCATCTCTAAAACTGTCTTCACAACTCATGCTTGTATTTGTTTGACTAATCTAAAATTCGCATATATAAATTGATTAAGTTTCATTATTTTTACTTTGTAAAACCGTTTGTATATTTTCCTATTATTGTGCCTCAAAAGTTTTACAAGTCAAATGGAAAAATATATTTATGTAAGATCCACTTTTTTTTTTAAGTTTGGGACCACATTGAACGTTAGAGCCATCATAATCTTGAGGCTGAAAATGTCCATGATTACCATAATTTATTTATCCTATGAGAAATTAAAAAGGATAATATATTTAATCAATATTATTCCAAATAATGTTATGTATATTAAAATTAAATAGTTTATAAGCAAAAATAGGTCTGTATTCAATTATATAGATTTACTATTAATAACTAATATTCATCCATATTTTCGTGTTCGGATTATACGCTAATTTGTTTTTGAATACAATAATTTGATCTATTTATTCAGTGTGAACAATTAGTAAGACGAGGTGCTTGAAAAATATAAAAACATTTTCAATTAATGAGTTTAATAAATTAATATTCAATTATGTTCCCTCAACGCGCAACGAATACAATTTAAAAATTGGTTTGAATCAATAAGTATTTTCCTGCTCCTACTGTCAACTTTAGGCCTCAATCTAAACTACAATCACTACTACCTTTCAATAGGGGTGGGGGTTGAACCAAGCAAAGAAACAATAAGTGCACTGGTCTCACAACCCAGCTCTCGTGTGTGTGCGTGTGTATATACACACACTAATATCTCAACCCATGAACGTTTAAAAATTACAAGATGTTTGTGGATTTCTGTTTGACTATTCTAGCGCCTTAAGTATCGATGATTAAATTGTACTCCTACCACTCTCAGGCAAATACATTGTAACGATATTGATTTGGACCGCTCTCATATATTTAAAAAGTCATGGATGAAGGTATTTTTCTTTAAAGTATCGTATGTAGATTATCCTTTCAAGACTTCATCCATGGAGAATCACGCGCTTTTGGAAGAATAGTCTAGAAGGATTGCACCATTAAAATTTATTTTTTATTCTCAAAATTTAACTCCGTAATATTTACCAAACAAGCAAGAGAAGCCAGCTCCCTATATCCAATAGGAAGCTAGCCTTCAAAACACCGGTCGCAGGAACGCCCTTGATTGGTTGGTCTTGACACTGGTCACGAGAGGTCCAAGGGGCAAGGGGCACGTCGCATATAAGCGGTATGTGCGTATGAATATATAGAGTGATAGCTTTTATCGGCCCCTTAAACCTCACCCTCGTATTATAATTAACCTTAAGATAAATAGTATCCCTGAGAACAGAGTGATTCCTGGATTACTTAGGTCAAAGTGATGCTCTAAGCCGAAAGTCTTGGCTTAAAATTTTATATTCAAGTGTAACTTTCAACTAGTGTATATATAATTTAATCTTTATCAATAAAATAAAAAGTTTGTTTGTCTATCATGGACATTGCGCGATATCTAACACACGCAATGGTTTGAAATACTAAAAATTAGTATCGTATCTGCACGAAAATATGCAGCTCAAAGCAGAAAGTTTAAAATTTAGCTATTTTTTTAATTAATTAATAACTGGGTAGAAAAGAAAGCACTATTATTTCATATTTCTGCTTGTGGTATTTATCGAAAAAAGCTCAAGGCAGACTAACAAAGAATATAGAATATATATGGATATATAAATAGATAGATAGTTGGATATAAAACAGTTGAGCCCCGTGAAACACATTACTTAAAAGCACCAACTTTAAAGTTACCTACTTTCCACGTACAAACATTATATTTAAAAACCTATTTCTCTGGCAACTATCGGCACTTCAATTATTTATATAAATAGATTTAGATCAAAATGTGTTAGTGAGGTTAAGTTTGCATCAAATTATATAGACAATACATAACCATATTTAGTACTGCTCGAATCAATTAGAGCTTTGGTTAACTATTTATTTAATACTTTTTTTTATAGATATATCTTTAAATAAGGAATTAAGGATGCTTCAATGTACATTATAATCATAAACAAAAAACTATGAAATATTGTGTGTAATTTTTCCTTGGCTACGCTTTCAAATCCGTGTCAATATTTTAGGCTCCTTCTTGAGTAGGAAAATCTCGCCATACATCTGGAGCCTTTACGTTTTCTTCGGCGAACTGTATGACTATCTATCCAATCTTTGTAGGCGGCAACTCGGGTGTAAAATCCTTCTGGTGTATTCTTTGCACCACAATCATCAATTCCACCTGATACTATACCTATTAGTTTACCCTTGAATATCAACGGACCTCCCGAATCACCCTGGAACATCACAAGGACGATTACAATATTACTCGTTTAGGTTTCATGTGAATATATTTAAATAATATTTTATCAGTTGTTGAGACTGAATGAAACCTGATCCAACTCCACAGATATAATAAGTTCCTTGGTAAAAATTTCTACTATCGAAATATGAATTAAAACGGTTGTTCAATTAAAAGAGTTGGTAGAAGATGTCTTTAACACCTTGGTTCGTTAACTTTGAGAAGTACCTTTGTTGTTTCTCTTTTTGAATTATATTTTATTATTAGTTCTCTAAAAAGCCGTAAGCCTCTTGCCT
This sequence comes from Timema bartmani, assembly GCA_902151455.1. Lineage (NCBI taxonomy): Eukaryota > Metazoa > Arthropoda > Insecta > Phasmatodea > Timematidae > Timema > Timema bartmani. The sequence goes on from CABFWB010000222.1 coordinate 338,714, forward strand.
CTATGCACATATTGTTTTTGTTATATATATATATATATATATTGATTCATTGTTTCTTCAATAAAACTATTGTTTTCTTGTGACTCCTTGACTATTATTTCACTAAGGGGGAGGGGGGTTACAGAATATCTCGACAATGTTGAACAATATTGGTCAGCGCTCAGGTCTGCAGTACTGTCGATTGCTACACGATAGTATGAATGGCAGGCACCGTTCTGAGCAATGCACTTGGAAAACCCTTTGAGATCACAACGGGTGTCAAACAGGAATGTGTGATTGCCCCCACTCTATTCTCAATATTTATCGGAATTATAATTTATCTTATAGATGGGGAAGTGCCACCTAGTGTAGAAATATCGTACAGGATGGATGGAGGCTTACTTAACCTTAGCAAAATACGAGCAAAAACCAAGATATCTACAACTTCTATTCTAGAACTCCAGTACACAGATGTTAAAGTTGTTTTGGGCAACTCAGGATAGGACCTCCAGAATATTCTGGATACATTTAATGAGGCCTATAAGTGCATTGGTCTGGACTTTAACATCGAAAAGTAGCAGATCCAAAATCAACCTGTACTCAATTCCAACGTTGTAGCTCGTTGGAGAACCCCTAGAGTGAACAGGCAAGACCAGCGTACTAGCATCAGTGTCCTAAAAGAGGCCATGACAGCCGGCATTGAAGCGTTGATCATCAAGCGCCAACTTCGGTGATGGACAAGCCATATTCTCATGCCCTAAACTCAACTCTCAAAGCATATTATATACTCACAACTGAAAGATGTCCAACGAAAGTTGGGGGAGACAGCACAAACGCTACAAGGACGTTCTTAAGTCCAACGTGAAGAAGTGCTTAATTGACAATGACAACTTGGGAGGCCACAGTGGCCAATCATTCGGCATGGCGTCGACTTGTCCACGAAGGCCAACAACAACGAAGAAATCAATTTGTCAAGCGTAATGCTAGGAACGAACGAATACATCGTAGGAGAGTCGATCCTCAACGGCCAGCAGTTGATGCAGACAACGTGTGCCAACACTGTGGGAGAGTTTGTAACTCCAGGGTTGGTCATTACAGTCACTTGAGAACCCACAATCTCAACTGATAATATCCGTGGAAGACAATCATACTCTTCAGAGAGTGATAGCCCATCAATCAATCATTTTAAGATAGTATTTAGAGTTAAATTGATACCTAATCAATCAGTTGGCAAGTTATATTTCTAACTTTTTACTAATATTATTTCTATTGATTAATATATTAAAATCTATTGATCATTTCAAATAAATGTTAAAGTTTTATTTTAATTTAATTTCTCCAAGGTAACTTTTTACAACTCAATTTTTCCGCTATCTTGACAATATTGTTTAAATGTATACAAACTATTTGTTTACTCGATTAGGTATGTAATAGTGAAAATAAAGCATCTTAATTTTCAGTTAAATGAAAATAAATCTAAAAACTTTAATAATAGTAATTACAAATATATTATTTTTTTTAATTTAAGCGACTTCTTAGATATAATATTATTCTAAATATATAAATCGAGAGAGAGAGAGAGAGAAAGAGAGTACCAATTATCTGACCTAAGTGGGGCCAACAGGGACCGGATAACCGAAATGTCAGGTCAAACGGAAAGAGAGGGCTTAAAACGAAACAAATCCAAATTAAATGAATGTGCAGCGTATATTCTTAAATGAAAGTAAGTTAGTAATGACTCTAGTATAAATTATGCAATAATTTACAAAATTATGACTATTTTATTCGTGTAAACAGAATGTATTTTTAAATTAATTAAATTAAACTTTTATTGTATACTGTAATGCGCATTATGCAAAAGTCACTGTTTAAAAAAAAATTGATTGTTTGTTTTACATCTTTGCTTCTCTTCCTTGAATCAAGTTCACGCCAGCGTATGAAAACATGACATCAATAACAAGTTATATACAGGATGAACCATCTAAGTTGCGATACCAGAAAATCTAGAAAATGAAGAATTTTAAAATAAAAATTGATTCGTACAAAAGTATTCCAGTGGTAAAGAGAATAAAGTGGAATAAAAATGTTTTATAAAATACAAGTTAAAATATCTTTAAAAGTTAATGTCATTAAAATAATGTTTCAGGCAGGCAAATGTTTTTCTTTTGTTTGTTTTTTTTATGTTTTAATTTTTTTTAAAAGTCAATCTTGAAATATTTTCGAAGATGCCACTCAAATCAAAAATAACTAGTGCTGTTCTCTTTACCTACCCCTTAAAAAGAAATATATTTTGTATGAAACAATGTTTTCTAAAACACTTTTATTTGTAGGGTGTTCTGGTGACCCAAATTAAATACCTCATCCAGTATATGCCGGATAATCGAAGGTCGGATAGTTGGGACTCTGTGTATCATCATTACGTACCTGACAACCTCCACCTTTTTTATCTCTACAGCCAGCACAAATCGTTTTGTCAGTTATTTTGACTGCCGGGGAATACTTCTCCCAGAACTTCTTACATTCGTCAAGTGGCCAGACTTCCAATTCAACCTTCATCAACACCGAACTTCCCGTCTAAGTACATACAAATATATAAAAACAAGTTAAGCTAAGTTTGATACTTTAATAAACCATATTTATTTTATTATCTTTTCTATATTAATTAAGTATATTTAGTACAATAATGAGTTATTATGTTCGTTCTGTGTTAAATAGTCTACTTGAATCAATTAGTACTTTTTTCAAATATAGGTAAAATATCATAATACCTATATAAAAAACTCAATTTTCAATTTAGGTTTGAATTGAAAAAAAATTCACTAAGGAATATAATTTAGACTATTTTGACTTTCCTATATATATATATTTATATATATATAAAGTATTTTAATTTGCAAAAATATTTTCCTCTAGATAATTAGGTGTATTGCCCCTAAACACTTAAAATTTGATTTTAATATTGCTCTCTGTCAAAATTTGTATCTTTCTGTCAGTCTGTCCTTGAACATAGAATTGAACTAGTTATATGGAAAGTATACACCAGACTCACAGCCTCCATGTTAAAATTTCTGCGCTCCTTGTGAGAGCTTGATTCCGTCAACACGAGGGTTGACAGGTACAATACCCAATAACAACATCACTATCAATAAGGCAGTTATAAAAAACAGCTCATTTTAAACATAGATTCATAGAGAAGATACAAATATACTTCTCGAGTCCATCTACCAACTTCTAAAAAACTATGTTCAGATAGTGAAACTGATGAAATGATACATTTGGAGCATCACGCTGTATGTAGCAGAAACTTGGACTCTCAGGAAGATGGAAAATAAATACATGAAGAGGTTTAATATTTGGGGATGGGGAAGAGTTGAGAAGATCAGGTGGACAGACAGGGTGACGAATGAAGTCCTGAGAAGAGCGGGTGAGAAGAGAACAATTTTGGATGTGATTCTTCGCCGGAAAGCAAACTGGATCGGACTCAACTAAGGAAGAATTGTTTTCAGTACGATGTCATGGAAGGGAAAGTTGAGGGAAAGAGGAGCTTAGGACGAAGGGGGATTGAAATATTGGATGACTTGAAGGAAATAAGAACATTCTAGGAGTTGGAGGAGGAGGCAGAGGACAGGGTGCATATGCGGTCTAAGTTCACTGACAAAAGGAATATGCCGGTCATTAAACAAAATAAATAAATAAATAAGAAGAAGAAGAAGATAGTACAGCCATTTGTGAGAGGTGGGAGGACCAAAGAGTTGTAGTATGGATCTTCTCCTATGTCTCGTATACCACCGTTATCGGGTCGATTACCAATCTGGAAGAATGTCCGGGGTTCAAACACTACACGGGGGGTGAGGAGGATCCAGAACAAGCTCAACAAATCTAGTGACTCTCCAATCGTGTCGGAATGAAAAATACTCGAAAGTGTAATAGAGATGTATCAAATATAACGATTGAACTGCGGTACAAGAGGGCAATGATATGGGCTAGGGATCTTCTAAAAATATCTCTTAAACTGTCCCTAAGAACTAAACATCACACCTTTTACGTTCTTAGTAATAACTGCCAAACTTCTGTAGTAAATGACTGTCAACCAAGGGTTGGAAACTGGTCGATAGTGATCGACCTGTCAATCTCGTATCAATTTTCAGTCGATCACGTAAGAAACCTACAGGCTACATTGTCATTAAAGCCGATCTTTGGAATCCTCTTATCTCGCAAATAGTATTTGAGTGGGACCAACAAACCTTTTTCGGTCAGAATTGTTGATGTTAAAAGGAAATTAAATAGTTTAGAATGAAGATATATACCAGCTTCTTCAGCCACGTGAATTAACGCGCTATCCTCGCAGTAGAATAGACTTCCAGTGATGGAAGATCTTGTTTCGATCCTGGTCAGGTGCAATGAAGGTGGGCTTTCTTCAATTATCCTCCATGCAAATACGGGTGTATCTCCTCTGAATTAAACCTTCCCTCTCCCTAACACATTGGCGTAGTTAGAACACAAGCGTACAGCCCGAACGAGTAGGAAGACAGGGTGCAAAAATTTATGAAAATATACATTTTATATACTCTATTTTTACATCTCAAGTGTTGGGAAAATAAGTATTTGGGCTAAGTTGATTTTAGGAAATAAAACAAATATGTACAGAAAAAATAAATGGTACGGATATCCACAGGGATTTTCTCGCCCCAATTTTTAAAAATGTAGATATTAACTCAAAACGTGTAATATATGTGAGACGAAATAATATACACTAGCAAATTTGAGCACAAATTATGCTATGCTTACGTCAAACATTTTTTGACTCCCGGATTTAAATTTTACCCTTTTATTTTTAAATAATAAAGTCCTCATTTATTTGGACCATTAAAAAATAACGACATAAATAACGAAATAAAATTTTAATACGATATGTTTATCCACAAGGATAAACATATCGTATTAAAATTTCGATTTCTAGTTTTAAAAATTTTGAAATTTTATTAGGGGTTGCACATCTTAAAGTCATCAAATTATTATTAAATTTCGTCATTTATAAATTTTGACCAAAGCGAAGGTAAATATTTACTATCGAGTCTAAAATGATAGAGATAGATCATGGCTGTATAAACATTTCCCCTAAAAGGTTAAAGAAAAAATAACATCAACTTTTTTAGAGACTTGCTTATTTACTTACTCTATGGCATTAAAACTTAAGTAGTATTTCTGTACAACTAAAGCTCACAAAATTGTATAAATATATTGGCCAATATCTCAGAAATTACTTGTTTTATAAAAATATATTTCAAATAAAAGTTTTAATCGTTTTAACTAATTTTGATAAAATTGTTTGTTTCTCTTTTAGCCCTTAAGGAAACTACCCTTAATTTTAGGGATTGTTATCCAAATACAAAATCCCCTTGAGGCAACCTTACAAAAACCATATATAACAAGTTTTAGCCCGATCGGTAAAATAACTTATGATCTACTCCGAGATTCAGATAGACGGTCAGACAGAAAGACAGACAGAAATGCAAAAAACAATTTTTTTCGGATTCGAGGGGTCATGAAAGGTCGAAATTCATTTAAATCTAGAGTTTGATTTTATTAATGATCACAATACTTTCTCTACCTGTAAGGTAGCGATAAATTAAAAAGTATAGTGGAGAAACAAAGGTTGACTGCGGGACCTTTGATAAGTCCTCAAGTCGACCGACGTCCAAAAAGATTACCGACCCCTGCTGTCAACGAACCCACAACTTATTTCTAAGTCATCCTGACATTTGCCCATAAGAACATACACACTCATAAAACATACACTCTCACAAGAACATAAACATACTCATAATAACATACACACTCAAAAATATATACCCACTCTCATAAGAACATACATACACACTTATAATAAAATACACCCATAATAGCATACATAAACTCATAAAACATGAGCATACATACTCATAAAAACACATACACACTTATAAGGATATAAAAACTCTCATAAGAACATATATACACACTAATAAGGATATAATCACTCTCATAAGAACACATATACACATTAATAAGGATATAAACACTTTCATAAGAACAGATATACACACTCATAAGAACACATATACACACTCATAAGGATATAAACACTCATAAGAACACATATACACACTCATAAGGATATAAACACTCATAAGGATATAAACACTTTCATAAGAACAGATATGCATACTCATAATGACATACACATTCTCATAAAAACACATATACACACTCATTTGAACATTTACAGGCATAAGAACTTGTACATGCATTGTAACATGCACCCTAATTAAAATATACACACTCATATGCACATATCACAAATATGTAAACTCATTCACATGCACTAATACATACACATTTAAATACAAAAACAAATTTAGCAGACGGAGTAAGACACATGCAGCGACACAAACAGGCTGTCACACTGGGAGTATGTTTTGCCATAAAAGAATAGGCTGAGAAACACTAGACCCGCATCGGTGAACACTTCTAAATATCATGTCAAGTTCATTTATTCTGGTTTGCCGGTGATTAGGAGATGCGGGTTTGAATCTATATCGGGTGTATTGAAGCTATTTTTTAATAATGGTTTCGCAATCTTACCCCACTCGAATTCCTCTACCCCCAGAAAAGAAAATAATGTATTACTTTAAATTAACTAATGTTAAAAGTTTAATCACTTTCTTATTCTTTATTTAACCTCAATTTTAAAAATTACTACGTAATCTCACAAAGTCTTTACCAATGTATTAATAAACAGAATAAATACATATTTTATTTAAAACTTATTATTAAATAAATCATACTAATTTAATATAACAGAAATAATCCTGATTAATTATAACTACCAATTAATGATATCTAGAATGAAAGTTTAGTTTTAAAAAAATTATAATTTAAACTGATAAATATGTTCGTTGATTTAAAACATAAGTTAAATAGGTTGGGAAAAGTTTAGAGCTCTAAATATTTTTTTTAGTAAATATTTTTGACATTTATATAATTAAAACTATATCAAAACGTCAATACGTCTGAATAGTATCCTTTCTTTTCACCTATTTAAAAGCTATTCCAAATATACAAATTATCAAGAACTATTGTTACGTTATGGTTAAAACCTTTACGTTATGTGTTCACTTACAACAATGCTTGTATTAGTTCTTCCCCAGCCCATCAACGTAACTTTACTGCCATCAGGAACATAGACATGAGGATATATTGCAATAGGTTGTACTTTACTGTTGAACTGGAACGTTTTTTTAACCTGGACAGAAAATTTATTCATGTTCCAACATATAAATAATATCAGTATATTAAAATGTATAAAGTAGTTTTAGATCTCAATCCCTCAATAACTTTAGTATTGTTCCTCGTCCATTTAATAACAGACCTTCCACCCCAACCTTAGTGTCGTTCCACTGGCAACATTAATTTATTGCCTGGATTTATTGGATGGTAAAAACATTTTAAATAGTTATCCACTGAATTAATTATTAGTGCTATCAAATAGTTTATATGATTGGTGTCGATAAGAGAGGATTTTAAATGGTGATAAAATTCCTGTGGTCTTATGAACATTGTAGCCATGGTCTGCGGCAGTGGCTCTTATCGGAAACATGTGAAATACTAGCGAACACACGCGGTAAGACTTTCGTAGTAACCTTAAAATAAAATTCAAAATGAACATTCGTACTGTCTAAATTTGGCAGGATGAGAAATGAGAGAATAAGAATAATATTAAAGGAAGAGAAGCCTAGGACGAGATAGAAAAGACACAACTAACGTGGTATGGCCATGTGAGAAGAACGGAGGGAAAGTAGTCCCAGGAGGATGGGGGGTAGGAGGCAGAGAGGAGGATCAAGGAAATAGTCCAGTCACTATAGTCAAAAAAAAAAAGTGAGGGATTAATTCCGAGCTAGCTGAATTTTGGTATTTATTTTCATCTAGTAGATATAAATAATTTATCAAAAATATTCATCAATTCATTGTACGGAAAAATTCTTATCGCCCATAATAAGAGTCAAAAATTAGTTTCAAGTCAATATCTCCTTATTTATTATTCCTATGAGTAAAAGGAATCTATTCAAACATGTAGATTAGAACGCTTCCTACAGAAAAGGTTTCATGCTTCTTTTTTGCACAAGCAACAGTTTTGGAAAATTTTCAATGTAAATTTAAATTCAAGGCATATATCCTACTAGTTTAGATAGGCTTATATAGTAAATTTACATATAAATCACTCAACATAAAATATTGAGTAACTTAACTAGTATCTGTGTTTGTTACTTACTTTTAGTACCGCGTCTAATGAGTTAGGGATGAGATAAATAAAATTTAGAGGAAGTGTATCCACATTTTCGTAGAGAGAGAAAGTGGGAAACCAGTTAGTAAAAACCAACCTCAGTGCACCCAACCGGGATCTAACGCCAGTCTCCCCGTCCTTGGCAGTCTAGTCAGTCTAACAGGGGAGTAGCGTGTAAGACCGTGCGGCCACAAAGGCGGGTCAATTAGGTTACTGTTGAGTATTTCATTTTTAGCTGGACTGAAAACATGGCATCGACAAATACTTTTAAGAATTTTAAGAATTTGCAAGCCTTTTCTGGACACCTGCACCAAATATCAGTTTTTTTGCTCACCCTCCATTCCTCCCGGACCCCTTGTTTTTAAACCCTTAGTTAATGAAACTATTGTACCCTCTGATCTTCTGTTGCTGTTTCAAAGAATTTGTACCACTAAAAAACCCGATGAACTCCGTGACTACTTACATTATGAATTGACTACATATCCTTTGGTGCTCTTTGATGAAAGGGGAATATAGCAAAACTAAAAAGTCATATTTGTTTGATAGCTTTGAATCAAGAGTAGTTGAAATTGGTACTGCAAATATTACACATGTCATCGATGGAGGATTTCTTTTACATCGTGTTGTATGGCATCAAGATGATAATTTTGATCGTATTTTTGCGTCATATATTAATTATGTGCAGATACATTTTGGTTCAAATGCAATTGTTGTATTTGATGGATAAATAATGATAACAGCAAGAATATAAAAGCTATAGAAAAACTACGTCGATCCTCCAAACCTCCTGTATCGACTAAGGTCCTCTTTGATGAAACTATGAATGTTTGACTGTTACGATGAGTCAAGAAAAAATCCTTTCCAACACAATGAGATAAGATAAGATTAATTTCTATGCTGCCAGGAAAGTTGGAAGTTGTTAAATTCATTGTTGAATAAGCTCAATACGATGCTGTGCAGAAATACAACAGTACGTGTTGAAGAACATGTGCTTCTAATAGCTCGCCCACCTGCGGATAGAGAAGCTATCTTTCTGAAACCAGGTAAAGGGAGGGTTGAGAGAAAAATATATTCTTCACGAAGTTTCGACCTATATGAAAAGAATGAGCGCAAGCACACACGTAAGACAAACAGTCAGACGACAATTTCTTCGTTCGCACAAGACCATTCAGAACATATAGTGATGCGCACACTGTTACGACACGACTGGCAGTCGGTTACTTCTGCCAACAGCCCCGGATTTTTCTGTTGGCCAACTGTTGTTGGTCCTTAGAAATTAATGGAAGCGCGCACACGAACGACTTTTCAGTCGTTCTAGCATACATTTCGTTAGACAATTTGCAGAGAGTAGACGATTGTCAAACATGGATTATGTGGAAAATATCCCAGATTATTATATATTATTATTATAGATGTCGGATCATATGGATCTTCAAATGACTCGACTATTTTTAATAATTCGTAAATGGGTAGAATGTTAGAACAGAACCAACTAAACATCCCAACTTGAAGGTCTGTGCCTGGCTATGAAGACGACAGACCTTTGCCATTCTTTTTGATGGCGGATGAAGTTTCTGGGTTATCTAATCACGTCCTGAGACCATTTGCACAAAAAAAAGAGTTGAAAATGCTCAAAATAATATATAACTATCGCCATACAAGAGCTTGTCCAATGGCGGAGTGCACATTTGGCATTTTAGCCAACAAATTGAGGATTTTGACCAGACCGCTAGATGTCAGTATCTTATTCTGCTACTGCATAATTAAGGAACTTTGTGTACTTTGTAATTATGTTCGTTGTAAGGATGGCATATATGTTTTGTTGATACTGTATGATTATCCTCTTGAAAGTACTGTTGAAAATAACGTACGCAATTGTAGAACCGATATTAGGAGTTGCTTGTCGAAATTTTTCTTTTAACCTCAAGGATCAACTCCAAATCAATATGAAAATAAATGGTACGGCACACCGCACAGACTTTCTCTCTCTTTCTATAAACTCCTAAGATTTCTGAACGGAATAATGTACATTGTATCATCACCACTCCATATAAGAACACGCATAAAATAATATACAATTATATAGAATCAATGAGAAAAGAGGCGCATCTTTGTCCACCTAAGAGCATTTCAAACAGTTTAATGTCTTCCACAAGGGTCAACACTTCGTATTAAAATTTCTATTTCTGGTTAAAATTTTAACATTTTATAAGGTGTTGCAGATCTTCAAGTCATCGCATTGATATTTAATTATTCATTTATACATTTTGACCAATAAAAAATGTAAATATTGACTATTGAGTCTAAAATGGAGATAGATCATTGCTATGCAAACATTTCTCCTAAGAG
>CABFWB010000222.1:350723-392352 GCA_902151455.1 Timema bartmani
TCTGTTTTTCCCCTTCAGTAAACTACCCTTAATTTTAGGGGTAGATGTCCAATTCCAAAAAACCCTCGGGGCAACCCTATGAAAACCCAAGATATCAAGTTTCAGCTCAATCAGTAAAATAGTTTAGGCTCTAGTTGGAGGTACAGACAGACAGACAGACAGACGGAAATTCAAAAACCACTTTTTCTGATTCAGGAAGTCATGAAACGTCAAAATTCATCAAAATCTCGAGTTCGATTTTTTTGACGATCACCATACTTTCTCTAGCTGTAAGATAGAGAGAAAGTAAAAATACAATTGGTGGGTTGTGTGAAAACAACAAGCATTTAACAAAGAATTGAGTTTCTTTAACTTGTTAGATTAAACAAAACTAAATTAATAACTTGACGGTGGAAAAGTAATTAAAATGTTCATAATTGTTAAACTTATTCACCACAGGTTAAGCTTAGTTGTTTATACTTTAATGTTGAAATAAAAAAAACAAATTAACAAAACTTTTTCAGTTTTATTTTCTGGCTACAATTCATGCCAAACTGGTACCACAGATAAACAAATCTTTTGCCAAAATTCTCTTTTTAATATTGATATTTGCATAGTCTTTTTAATCTTTTGTCGGAAAGAGCAGGTCGTCTTTCACTCTCTTCAATAAACTGTTCGATATTATCGTCTTGCAACATTGCACTTCCATACTCGCCAATCATAGAGATAAGAATGGTAATCAAGAGAACGATGGCTTAGTCTTACGTGTAACTACGCTCACAGACTGAACTGTCGTGTCGTTGAAGAATCGTATGCTTCAATCGACAAAAACAGGAAAGTCAGGCGATGGTTTAGTATTATGTGTAGGCTGGCTCAAAAGATAATATTTTATTCCACACGCAATCACTGGATGTGATACAACAACATCTGCCGTTTTTAACAAGGGTAAAGCAAAATCTTTGAATATATTAGAAAAGCGTGAGGATTTAAAAGTTTCGGTGAAAATTTTTAATCAAGAAGATTGTTCTAAGGAATTAATCTTTTCTAATGGACTATGCTTCCTTTTAGAAATATATGGTGCTCCATTGATACACATCGATACTTGTGCTTTGCTAAGTCTACAAGAAATAACAAATGAGTAAACTTAGCTTTACTTCCACTGACAGCTAGTGCAGCTCATCAACACCTATATCGGGTTTATTATCAAGTGCAAATATAGTTAGGCAATGAGTTGAATCCTGAATCCCGGGGATGGCTAGTGAAAAGTAATTTTTTGAAGCCAAAAAGAACACCACAACCTCCTGCTCCAGATTCCCTTTTGAATATGATTTTTTGCAACTGTACTAAAGGTTGTGGACCAATAGAAAAATAGGTTTATACTGTTCAGCAATTTGTGGTAATTGTCATGGTCAATTGAGCCTCAATGCTAGACTAGATGAAGACTCTTAAGATGAACCGGAAGAAGAAATCAGTGTAGAGGAATTTAATCAAGACGATGAAATTAATCCCGTGAAATTCTTCCCAAAAGATTTGTGTTTTCTCGACCTCAGGAACAGATTGAAATAGATGTACAGGATGAAGAAAAACAACAAAAACACGAAGACAACGAGTAAGAAGAAGCATAATTATTCATAGAATGTGATGAAATCGTGGAATAGGCCTACATGGGTTACCACGCCGGAAAAAAAAACCGTGCCTTGTACTCTACCTCGAAGGTGGTGTGGGAAAGAGTACAGGTAGTACAATAATAGTACAGGTATATAGGTTTTAACATAATAAGTTGTAATACGTGAAAACTTGTAGATACAAAAAAGAAGTATTGAACCTTTTTTTTTGTAGGAAATTTTCCAATCTACATATTTGAATGGAAAAGTTTAAGTCAGAGGAGCAATAGGTAAGGTGACATTGCCTTAAAACTTACTTTCTACACTTATGTAGGCCTAACTGTAAATTTTTTTCCGTACAGTGAATTATTGATGGGCAATTTTGATGTATTATTTATAACTACTATAGGAAAATACATTCCAAAATTCATCCGTAAGGAAAGCACTAAAGTCACTGGACTGGAGAGGTTTATATTTCGAACAGACCCAGCCAGTGACTGGAAGATTTTCATGATGATGATGATGATGATGACTGTCTAAATTACTACCATTCGGGAAACTGCACATCTGAGTTCCCAGCGAGTGCAGACCATTTAGAAACAATGCACATTACGCAGCTACTGTCTGATAAATATTTTCAATTCAACTAGATAATAGCTTCGATATTGAAAGTTGTGTTACATTTGAAGTTAACGTTAGATCTATGTGGCAAAATTATATTCTAGAGGATTTCTGAAATTCTTTACATTTAACCTCATAACATATACAACTGGATTTGATGTATTTACTGAACTAGGCAAGTGCATTTTTGGTCAATCACCATTCAACTTATTCATTTTTTTAAAGTTGCAAGTGATCGAGCAGTAGATACGACCGTAAAACAAAGTAAAGTTATTAAAATATTTTCAGAAATAACTTAAAAATGGTGAAGTATTGAATCACAATTTTACTCACCGTTGTTGTTTATCAACATGTATTTTATCTATGAAAAAATAATGTGTACATAACTTATTTCTATGTAACAAAACCTAATGTGTATTTAATAACTTATATCTATGTAACAAAGCCTCTTCACTGATTAAATCGTATGATCATTCATATCTTCTTGGTTCTTTAAAATTTCGGATAGACTGTACTATTGGATAATCTGAATAACTATCGTTTCTAGCAATATCCTCCCATTTATTTTTTAGCACCACTTCTTATTCCCCGTTTGGTCTATACGCTTTTGTACTAATTACGCTAATGGTTTTAGGGAGTAAGTGGAAGTTATTATTTATATGAAGTGTATCCACATTTGCAGAGGAAGAGAGTGGGGAAACCATTTTTAAAAACCACACCCACAGTACACCCGACCAAGATTCGAACCTTAATCTCTTTGCCATTGGCAGCCTAGTCTATTGCGGAAGCATAAAATTAAACCAAGCTGTCACCGAAGTGAATACCCAACTTTATTGTCTTACAAAATTAACAGACAAACTTTTTTTTTGTAATGTGCGTAAACATTATAATGATGGTGGCAATTTAAATACTCTTCCTTTAGTGTTTTGTTTAAAGCGTAAATAAGGCAGTTATTTTATAAACTCTCAGGAGGGGAGTATGAACCCCTTAAATATACCTCTGGCTATGGCCTTGTTAAAGTATACAGGATACCGTTAACTCAGATTAGCGCATTCAGATATACTTAAGAGAAGTGACAAGTTATTTGGAAAGACATTGCAAGATGAACTTGGCATTCTTTTATATATCACTCCTTTTCGAGGCTGAATAATTTAAGGATTTGTCGGTGTATAACTTGGCACTTTTTTACATAAATGCTTTATGCGTTTTTTTGTTTTGTTTTTAGTTAGATACAAACCTACGTATTCGTCACTCGAGACACACTCAACCTCTAACTATGACCAACTCAACGTAAATTGCTTATTTCACATTTACCTATTGTATTTCCTTTCAAATCACACTCCTTCAACACCCATTCATAACTGACTCTATCCATACGAGTTTTCCACGTACATTTCTTAGATATCTCATTCCAACCGCATTCACTTTGTTTTGTTTCTCCTGACAAAACTTAATACTATATTATAATTTAAAACAGATATTAAATACACGTCTTACATAATATGTAATAAACACATAACTATTCACACATACAGTAGTTATGCATTTATATAATAATTCAACCTTCTAACTATAATTATTATATTTGTCATGTACCGTAGTAGTTTATATTTTTTTCATTTTATTGGATTTTTAAAATTTAACTTGCCTAATTGAATGTAGTCTATAATGTGTTGCCTTGTTTACAAATGATGCAAACATGCTTAAATGATAGGTATATATATTATATATATAGATATATATAATTTTATCTTTACGCACATTAATTATAAACTTACCTCCATTAGAGCTATATCGTTTATTGAATAAACGTGATCTTCGTGGTTAATTAAACGTCGAACTGTGTGTTCTACGCCACCATTGGTCCAATTGGGTGATCCTACTCGAAGAGTTACGTCTTCAGGAAAATATCTGTTATAAATAGAATCATATATTATTCTAAGGGTTCTCATAATGTGGTCCGTGACGGTGTGCTAGGTGGTCCGTACATGGAACCACAGGTTAGTGAATTGTATTAATTTTTCAATAAATCCATTATAGTATGAGAGCAAGTTTTCAAAAATAAATAATCAATAAGATAAGATCAAATTATTCTTGTAAAGTATGCCCCGATATTTATTTGAAACAAAATCGCTATGGCAATTTTCGAAAAGTACCTCACATTGAACTATGGTATTACACTCTCTCTACTTAAATGCAAGTACATTTCCTATAAATATATAACCTTCTAATTCGCTAAAATCCACTATCGTAATTGGTAGATAAGCGTGTAGCTCAAAGAGGTAGATTGTCATCATGATCTAGACAACTAACTACACTTGAACGGAATCGACCAGAAACTTGTTAGTTCCATTCGAGTCAAGGTAGGTGTCGTCCTGTATTTAGTCTAACACCACACTTGAATAGTACCTACTTAGTCTGACTACTAAACAGGCCCGTTTTGTTGGTTTTGTATTATCTCTGACAATAATTGAGCCAACACAGCACAACTTGTTGGCACTGACTGCTCCTCCCAACTCCAACATGTTGGCATGTAATGAACGCGTTTATATTATAACACAACTGGTTAGGATTGTGTTGGTCAATATGTTTTGTATAAAGATAAACAAAAGTCTGGTTGCAGCTGTGCACTAAGATTCATATTGAAAATGTGTTCCTGACGGAGATATAAATCTGTAACAAATTGCTTAATACGACACTTGTGTTATCAGTTTTAACATTAATAGACTAAACCAGCTGCGATATTTCACAAAATCTAGTTACAGCAACTCACCCATCTGTACAATGTGCTGCAGTTAAGGCGTACTTTTCACTAATAATGGAACCTCCACAGAAGAAATTCTTCGATATTGTATCATTAACTGCAACCTAGAAGAAAAATAATGATGCTTCACCTGGTGGATTTTTTCAAATAAGTTCAAAATGTATTTATACGAGTGAAGAACGATTATAGCGTTAAGGCTATTGTTATTACACTTGAATATAACTAGAAACCACGGTTTCTTACACTGGGGTAACTTTATTGAGCCTATTAAATTTAATTAAAATAGATATGGTTATTCTAATAGTAAAATACAGAAGATCAATTTGTTGGATGGCAAGTAAGTCACTAGTAAAAAGGACAACTTTTCAGTAAGAACAAATGAAAGTACATAAAAAAAGCTGTAAAATCACATTAATTAGTCAAACAAGCTATATATACACATAAACCCATGCACCCCTTATTTATGTTTAACTATTTAATGTGATTTTGAAAGTTTATTTGAACAACGATTCGCTCTTCGTAAAAAGTTGCTTTTTTTGACTTGTGCCCTTATTACCGCCTAGCAAATTTCGTCCCATTTCATCATATACATTTATTGCGAGAATTATTTTGCATGGTAAAGCTCTTTTAATCTTTGTGATTTCATAGAATGTAAGTGCAAATATTACAATATACTGAGTGAAGTTGTGGATCGAATATATATTATATGACTGATGTGCTCAGTAATCACAGACAGGATTGTATCAGTGCCGGGTAACTCGACTGAAGTGCTCAGTAATCACAGACAGGATTGTATCAGTGCCGGGTAACTCGACTGACGTGCTTAGTTATCTCAGACAGGATTGTCTCAACACCAGGTAAATCGACTGATGTGCTCAGTAATCACAGACAGGATTGTATCAGTACCGGGTAACTCGACTGACGTGCTTAGTTATCTCAGACAGGATTGTCTCAATACCAGGTAACTCGACTGACGTGCTTAGTTATCTCAGACAGGATTGTCTCAATACCAGGTAACTCGACTGATATGCTCAGTAATCACAGACAGGATTGTATCAGTACCGGGTAACTCGACTGACGTGCTTAGTTATCTCAGACAGGATTGTCTCAATACCAGGTAACTCGACTGATGTGCTCAGTAATCACAGACAGGATTGTATCAGTACCGGGTAACTCGACTGACGTGCTCAGTTATCACGGGCAGTTATCTCAGTAGAAGGAGGACGGGTGGACAACAAGAGATCAAGGGAGTATTTCCCCCTCTCTTTTCTAATAACAAGTACTCTTATTATTATTATTATTGCAGGGAAGGATATAGGAAATCTATTTTGTAAAAAAACACTCTCACTACACCTGGCCGAGATTAGAACCTTGATATCTCCATCATTGGCTGTCTAGTCTACTGTGAGAGTAGCGCGTTAGACCACGTGGCCACCGAAGCGGGTAAATATTATTTTAATACAAACTCAGATCATGATCAATTATAAAACAAGTATACAGTGATTTTCATCACACCACAAGATTCCGGGATATACTTTTTGATCAAAACCATAAAAAAATCTTCTAAAACTTTGGAACTAAAAAAATTTAAGACAGACATACGTGTAACATGTATCACAACTTTTACCATTCTTTCTCTAAACTACTCGATGGCTTGCACTTAGTGTTTGTAAACAATGTTTTCCATTCATCTACAAAAATATGGATATAAAGAAATTAAATCGGGAGACCTGAGGGTCTAGGGAATTTCTTCTTCCAATCCTGTATATGGGCATATTTGTAAAATCTACCGCCTTGGGGGAAAATTTGAAGATATTACTTCGTTAAAGCAAATATTCGCAATAATACAGTATTTACATTTTATTTATATATATATATATATTATTACTTCACTGTCTATGAAGGCTCAGTATTATCATACACACTAAAATCATATCTCATTTTATTAGTTTATTTTAAGGTAACTTTATTAATGGATCATTTTAATATGTGATGTAAGACCATAAACGTATTTATAAATTATTTTGATTGTTTTACTATCGCAACCAAATCTGATCTAAAATACTACTAAAAATACAAATACTTACAATAAAAGTAAACTCCTTCACAGTGGCCGGTTCCCCTCCAACAATTTTGGGTCGTTTCTTGGACTTAGCTTCTGTACATATTAAAACTGTAAAATATGGCGATTAAAATAAATTAAACATTATAACGTCCTCACATTCAAACTTCAATTGCCACACCACTATCAATAATAGCATATTTCTGGCCGTTGAATGGAATTATTAATAATAAGAAGCCTCCCTTTAGCTTCACAAGCATCATTAATACACGAAGGATTTATTTTTGTTTCATTAAATATAAAATTGTTATATAGTCGTAATAGATCCACACGTGAAATGGATTTCTTATTAAATACAACCATTTGAATAGGGTGGCGTGAAAGAGAGCTTAGACCGGTATGGTGGTGGCAATAGCCCTCTTTGGTTATACTTTTGAACACAAGTATCTCAAAAGCTTGTTCTCCTTGACTCACACCCTCTTTTGTAAAACTGCTTCTTATTCCACTCGTCCTTCCAAATAACCTCTCATCTAGCGTTCTTCTGGTTACTTGATCCTCAACGATTGTTATAAGTTCAGGTAAAACTAGAAGGGAAAAAACCCTAAAATCTTGCTGAAACCCTTACTCATCCGGATAAATCTTCCCTTGATAACTCCCGTTTCCTCCTTTTTCTTCCTCTCATAAGGTCATATTTTACTGTTCAATTTGTATTTCTCCCTTAAACCATATCATTCTATCCGCTATTATAATGGACCATTCCTCCACATCTTTGTCCATTGCTTCGTATCTACATCTCCATCAGAGAACCCCAAAATGACCTGTCGATTCTTTCTTAATGTCCTCTCTATATATCAACAATAAAATAATTACACGATTTTATTAATTTTTGATCTTGTGTTTTATGATTAAAATTATATATTCTAAATGTGCAAATATATTTACCTATAAAGAAATGAAAAACAATTGTCCAAACTATATTGAGTTTCATTTTTGTTTAAAAGTTATATAAAGATTCTTTGGTAATATTTTGTTTCCTGAATAAACGATTGTACGATTATCAACACGTGTGCACCTAACCAAATATGAACATAGTTCAAGTTATTAAAAGTCGATTGAGTAAATACTTTCTGGGAAATTATATTTAGTGTCTTCAATAAAAAACAACTCAAATAATTACTTTATAATAGTATCTTGTTTTACAACTAAAAAATTGTCTTATTTTAATGGGAAGATATTAAAAACATGTGATATAAAAAATGGCTTTATTTAAAGCTTTTGTTATTTATTTAATGTGATAGTTATAATATTTACTAAGGGTCTTAGAATTTTAATGTATAAATGTTTAATTATTACCGATTAATATATTTCAAGCAAGAATGTAGCTCGGAAAGCATCGTGCAACATCGGAACTTTTTATTCCTATGCGTATTTGTTGACTAAGGGGAAGTTTAAAACCTCCTAGAAGATGACTAAACCAACATTGTCTATGATCAGTTCTGTTTACATTTATTATTTGCATATTAGGATCATTTTTCGCTATCTATGATTAAAATTAATTGTATTTTATCTTGTTTAATTATAAAGAGATATTTACTATTTCCGGAATTTATAAGTCCAAATTTATATTCACTCTGTTTTAACTATTTATATAACTATCTGATTGAATGAGCATGTTTGGGATAGAAGACCCATAATGCAATTTGAAGCTTGCAAAATGGGTCGCTTTTTAGTAATTTTTTGTGCAAATAAAAAATTTAACAAAGACATAAATTGGCTGTTTAAATTCCAAGAACTCTTAAACAATGGATAACTCATTATGAAGTGTTTCCAAACATTTAAATTCATACAATGAATACTTCAGAGTTAGTCATACTTCTAAGTCATACTTCTGAATTAGAACTAATTACTGCTAAAAAAAACTAACTCTTTGATGGATTTTAACTTACGCGTTTCCATTTTGAAGATGATTTTGGAAATTTTTTTAATTTAATAAATGTTGTTTTTATACTTATTTTTTGTGTTTAACAAATAAAATCATTAATAAAATATATTTTTCTTTTCAATTCACACTGAAATCATATTCAACAAATCATATTTTTAATTAAATTATTTAAAACCAAAACTTTTTATTTCTCTTAGTCGCCAAGGCAACATCGATCATACCTATAAGAATGTACCAGTATCTTTAATTTTAATTTACACTGTTTGTACCACTAACATTATTCACACACTTGAGTGTCATAATTAATTTAAGTAACCCTGAATCCCCAGAAATAACCATTCCACGTAGTAGCCAAATGATCTATCTTTATATCTCAAAGCCTAGTATTCTTGACCTATTAGAACATTAAATATTCCGACATTATTGAATTAGTTGAAGAACCAGCTGGCGTTCCTTAATTAAATTATCTGTGAGTACTAGTTAAGGAGACCTGTGAAATATCTAGTTAGATACCTATCGATTTAGGTGAGTAACTGGCGCGGCGTCCCGCAGTAAGTAAATAGTTTGGCAAATTTGTTAGATAAGAATAGAACATTGAGAGATGTCATGGTTACAGGTTGGATTTTAGAGGAAGTATACCAGTATTTAGGATATTATTATTATATTATTTAGGATAAATAACCCTAATTATACCCTACTGAGATTAGAACCCCTATCTCCCTGTCATCGCAAGGTTACTTTTGAAAGAATAAGGACTGTACTTAAGGTAGTTCTACCTGCTTACCTAATTGTTTCCCACACTCCCACCATAAGAATTCTGGTATATTTTATCGGATTTATACCTTTTTAATACCTTCCTTTGTTAGTGCTGATAACATGGATAGCCCTGACAAATACTAAGACAAAATGCATAAAATAATAACTGAAGGCATTATTATTTTAAATAAAATTAAGTAAAGTATAATCTCTAATCAATGCTAAATATTGTATTTTATTTTTTGTAATTACAAAACATAACAATGTCACTTTCTACTAAACAAAAGACCCGCTTATAGCTGGAAAGGGATTTTTTTTACTAATAAATGTTATATACAGTACAATTAATAAAGCGTAGCATGTATCATATATACACATATATATTTTATATAGTCCTATATATAACCAGTAGAATTAGTGGAGATATCTATTAGTCAGATAAAAACTGATTGTAAAATGCTAATATTAATTTTCACTTGTTTATAGTTTGTATTTTTAATATTTCATTTTTCAAACTATAAATAATAATTTTAACAAAGGTTTAGTACACAGTTTAAAAATCAATTGCCAAACAATTTTTCATTTTGAATTTTAAATAAATTTACATCAATGTATATAAACACTTTAATACAACATTAAGAACTTAGACAATTTGTGCCAAACTAAAATTAAAATTCAATCAAGATTTAAATTACAACTTTGACTTGAGAATTGAACCCGGAATATTGTTTGGTGCGTCAATGCTATGATAAAAATATTAATAGTAATATAATTTAACGCCATAAAGTTAAAAAGAGAGTTACAGCAATATAACAAGAGCACGAAACAAACCTACATAATTCTATTACAAGAATATTCATCAAACCTTGATTAATTACAATACTTTGAGTTCCTGATCGTTTATAATAAATATTAGCTAAACAAATAAACCTAAATAAAATTAACGATGAGCTGCTAATAAAACTAAAAATATTTTTAACTTTCAATATTTTAAGTTTTTACTCCTCCTAAAACTTTTCATATAATCTTGATTGTATGTTTTCTATCGATTTCAGGATTATATTTCACTATATAAAGATAGAATAATTTAATATTTTCATATCTTTTTTAGCTTATTTTTCTCAAAACGTTAGGTGTCAATTAAATAGAGCATTTTTGGGTATTTTTGCCAACATTAAATCACTTTCCCGAATTGGAGGTCACGCATTCAAAGGTGTTGAGCTCGCAATGAAATCTATTTTCGATAAAGTGGAAATTGTGGGTTTAAACTCACACAAGTTGTAACGATACTGATTTGGACCGCTCTCATATATTTAAAAAGTCATGGATGAAGGTATTTTTCTTTAAAGTATTGTATGTAAATTATCCTTTTAAGACTTCATCCATGGAGAATCACGCGCTTTTCAAGAATATTGTAGACGGATCGCACCATTAAAACTTATTTTTTATTTCAAAATTTAACTCCGTAGTATTTACCAAACGAGCAAGAGAAGCTAGCCTTCAAGACACTTGTCGCAGGGACGCTTTCTATTTGTTGGTTTTGACACTGGTCACGAGAGGTCCAAAGGGCAAGGGGTATGTCATATATAAGCTGTTTGTACGTATGAACACACAGAGAGTGCCAGGCGACATAAACATAGAGTACGTGTAATATCACGACAGTACTACTAACTTATATACAGTAAATAGCCTGTATTTCAAATAAAATTGTATAAGAAGATAAAATCACTCCAATAAATCGTGTGCAACATTAACAGTTGTATTTATTCAAGTAAAATATCGTAATAATTGGCGCTCGATCACGGGGCTATAATTACCAATTATCACAAATTAAACCGCAACCTTAATATAATAATTGGTGCTCGATCACGGGGCTATAAATGCCAATTATATCTCAATAATACCGTAACGTAATCCATTGACGCCCAATCGCGGGGTTAAATAAACCGTAACCGTAATAATATAATAATTGTTGCTCGATCACGGGGCTATAAATACCAATTATATAATCAATAAATCCATATCACCATAAAGTGTTACCATTAACCTTGAGATATATATCACCCTTGAGAACAGGGTGATTCCTGGATTACTTAATGCAAAGCATTGTTACGCTAAGCCAAATGTTTTGGGTCCATATTGTATATTCAAGTATAATTTATCAATTACTGTAAATATCATTTACTCTTTATTAATAAAATGAATAGTGTGTCTGTCATGGACATTGTGCGATAGATACCACATTCAGTGGTGTGAAATTATAAAAGTTACTAGCGCATCTGTACGAAAGTCTACAGCTCAAAGCCGAAAGTTTTAAATTTAACTATTATTTTTAATTAATTAATAACTGGGTGGAAATGAAAGCCTATTATTTCATACCTCTGCTTGTGGTATATATCGATAAAAGCTCAAGACAGACTAACAAAGAATATAGTATATATATATATATATATATATATATATACACACAAATAGATAGATAGTTGGATACAAACAGTTGAGACTCGTGAAACACATTACTTAAAAGCACCAACTTTAAAGTTACCTAATTTACTAACAACCATTAAATTTAAAAACCTATTTCTCTGGCAACGCTCGGAACTTCAACTAATTATAAATATATTTAAATCAAAATGTGATAGTAATGTGAAGTTTGCATCAAATTATATAGACAATACATAACAATTTTGAAAGCTTATTTATTACTGCTCCAATTAATTAGAGCTTTAGTTAAATATTTATTTAATACATTTTTTATAGATATCGATATAAGTAAAGAGTTAAGGATGCTTCTAAGTGCACTATAATCATGAACAAAAACGTATTAAATATTGTGTGTATTTTTTCCTTGGCGCTTTCAACTCCTTATTAATATTTTAGGTTCCTTCTTGAGTATGAAAATCTTGCCATACATCTGGAGCCTTTACGTCTTCTTCGGCGGACTGTATGACTATCTATCCAATCAATGTAGGCGGCAACTCGGGTGTAATATCCTTCTGGTTGATTCTTTACACCACAATCATCAACTCCACCTGATACTATTCCTATTAATTTACCCTTGAATATCAATGGACCACCAGAATCACCCTGGAACATCACAAGGACGATGACAATATTATTTGTTTAGGTTTCATGTAGGTATCTTTAAATAATATTTTATCAGTTGTTGAGACTGAAACCTGATCCAACTCCACAGATATAAGAAGTTCCTTGGTAAAAATTTCTACTGTCAACAATATAAATAAAACAGTTGTTCAATTAAACGTGTTGGTATAGGATTTCTTGAAGACCTTGGTTCATAAGATCAAAACTCACGGCCAATTCATTGGGAATAAGGTACATGGCTACGCCTGTGTCAGAAATACCTTCTAAGCGTTGTTTGCTTCATTCTTCAATTGAAAACATAAAAATTGTTATCATTTTAAAATATATATATTTTATTTTAAAATGATAACTTTTTGATTGGTTGGAAATTTTAAATATTGTAAAACGGTTTCACTCGTCTTAATTCCAACGTTTTCTAAAGAAGAATCTAGAAAAATGGACCACACAGCGACCTCTTGTTTAATCTGCATTAAGGTAATACTATGTTAAATCAACACAAAGTAGCATTTTTAACATGAAAACTTGGGGTTTTTATTAAATTAATTTAATTTTTTCTAGTTAGTTAGAAATACAATCTTACGAATTTTAAATTTTGTTTTTTTGTTTTTAGAGAAATTAAAATTCGAAATTTCAAAATGTGTTTTTCGTGACATGCCACTTCAAACAAAATAGGCTCTAACTTGAATACTATTGGGGAAAAAGTTTTATATCAGCCTCATTTTAAATATTGTATGTTTAAGAGATTTAACCCTTGAATACTATATTCATTGAATAGTGTGCTATATTGCTATAGAAACGTAAATCTGACATAGCTACATCATAGGAGATTCAATCCTCAACAGCTAGCAGTTTGTTGATCTGGTGGTATAGGGGTAAGGTGTCGGACTTTTGTGCTGGGGGTCCGGGGTTCAAGCCTTGGTTCCAGCACAGATTTATCTGATTGTCAAACTCTTCCTTCACCTCTGACAAGACGTGTATTAATCACAACTTGTGAATGTGTGGAATGCTAGGTCTCCACAGTAGTTCGGATCCCACGTTAAACTGTAGATCCTCCATTTCATCTCACAATCACACACATTAGCGTAAGTGCGTATAAACCGAACGGGTAGTAAGACGCGGTGCTAATAGTTATAATAACAGCCAGCGGTTGATGCAGACAACGTCTGCTAACACCGTGGGAGAGTTTGTAACTCTAGAGTTGGTCTTTACAGTCACTTGAGAACCCACAATCTCAACTGATAATATCCGTGGAAGACAATCATACTCTATAGCGAGTGATAGCCCATCAATCAATCAATCAATCATGTTATGTAAGATAGCATTTAGATTTAAGTTGATACCTAATACATCATTTGGCTAATTCTATTTATCACTTTTTTAATAAACCTTCTATTTATTATTATATTAAAATGCATTAATCATTTCAAATCAATTTTCAAATTTTAATTCATCCAAGGTAACTTTATATAACTCAACTTTTCCCGCATCTTGGCAATATTGTTTAAAAAATTTACAAATTATCTGTGTACTTGATTAGGCCTATGATAGTGAAAATAAAGCATCCTATTTTAGAGTTAAGAGAGAAAAAATATAAAAACCATAAAAATAGTAATTACAAATTTATTTATTTTGGAAAAAACTTAGCTGACTTCTGAAATATATTATTCTAAATATATAAATCGAGAGAAAGAGAGGGTCCCAACTATCCGATCTATGTTGAAACGGTAGATGGTCGGATAACCGAAATGTTGGATAGTACGGAAACAAGGGAAGGGTCTAGAACGAAACAAATCATAATTAAATAAAAGTGCAAAATATAGTCTTAAATGAAAGTAAGCTACAGTAGCCCCATGACTTCTTTGGTGCTGACTGACAGCTCACAGCTGAGATCAAACGGCTTTGAAAAGTTACCAGACCAAATTATGTATCCCTACGCCAAACCATATGATCTGCAAAAACATGTGTTCAGCAGCTGTCACTTCTGACAGTCAAAATTTAGGTATATACCTAAATGTTTACTGTCAGTAGTCAGCTGTGAGCTGTCAATCAGCACCAAAGAAGTCATGGGGCTACTGTAGTAATTACTCAATAATGTAAATTTATTTTATTCGTGTGAACAGAACAATGGATTTTAAATTAATTAAATTCAACTTTTATTGTATACTGTAATATACAAAATGCAAAAGTCACTCTCTAAAAAATTGATTGTTTGTTTCCCAGCTTTGCTTCTCTTCCTTGAATCAAGGTCACGCCAGGGTATGAAAACATGACATCAATAACAAGCAATATACAGGATTAGCCATTTAAGTTGCAATAAAAGAATATCCCTGAAATGAAGAATTTTAGAAAAAAATTGATTCGTACAAAAAAAATGTATTTTAGGCGTAAAGAAAACAGTTTTCGATTTGTTGGATTGCTTGAAGGTTATTTAAAGCTCAACTCTGTTTTATTAAATGAAAACCTTTATTTTTTTGAAAGACATTTTATTCTACAGAAAAAACGAACAACTTTAGCCTGTAACTTTTTTATTTCATCGATTTTTGAAGATATTTTAACTTTTATTTTTAATAATACTTTTTAGTTTAGAGTTTTTATTTAGATTATTTTTTTTTTATTTCGATAGATGCAATTGAATTTTTTAAATTACTTTGTTAAATATTATAAATTATGTCCATTAACATTGTATACACTTTTAATGTTATATATATATATATATCTTAGAGAAAAATATTTTATAAAATACAAGTTAAAATATCTTGAAATGTTAATGTCATTCAAATAAAGTTTCAGGCAGGGAAAAGTTTTTATCTTTTTGTTTTTGTAGGGAAAAGTTCTATTTAAATAATTACAGGTTTTTATTTAAAAATCAAAGTCAATTTAGAGATAACTTTGAAGCTTTCCATCAAATCAAAAATAGCTAGTTCATTTCTCTTTACCTCCTTAAAAATAAAAATATTTTATACGAAGCAAGTTTTTCTAAGATACTTTATTTTTGGGATGTTCTGGTGTCCCAAATTAAATGCCTCATCCGGTATGTGCCGGATAATCGAAGGTTGGATAGTCGGGACTCTACTGTGTATCATCAATACGTACCTGACAACTTCCACCATTTTTATCTCTACGGCCAGCGCAAATCATTTGGTCAGTTATTTCGACTGGCTTGTCAAATTTTCCATAGAACTCCTGACAGTCATCAAGTGGCCAGACTTCTAAATCAACCTTCATCAACACTGAACTGCCCAACTGAGTGCATACAAATGTATACAAACAAATTAAGCTTAAAATACGAATGAAGAATGACCCTGGGCACGGGACGATTAATGTATATAGCTCAGTGGTCAGAGCATTGGTGTACTAAGTCAAAGGTCCTGGGTTAGATTCCCGTGCCCAGGTGTCATTTTTAAATTTAAAGAAGTTAAGCTTAGTTTGGCACTTTGGTAATACATATCTGTTATTATTTTATCTATATGAATGAAATATATCTAGTACAATAATGAGTTGTTATGTTATTTTGTGTTAAATAGCCTTCTTGAATCAATTAGTATTTTTTTAAATATAGGTGAGTGTCATAATATCTATATAGAAATCAATAATGAGTATAATTTAGATTATTATTTACTTTCTCAAATAAAAAGGAAGTGTTGTAATCCACCGAATTTTTTGCCTTTAGATTTTTATTTGCATTGACCCTGAACAAATAAAAGTAGATTTTATCATTTCTCTCTATCCACATTTCTGTCTGTCTTTGGAAATAGATATGATCTAGTTTGTCTTGGATTTTGGTCACTCTTGATATTTAGATATGGATATACCTCAAGAGTTTTTATTTCACCCTAGCCCACAGACAAGGTATACACAAGAGTCACAACCTCCATGTTAAAATTGATGCACTCCTTGGCAGAGCTTTTGTCCCTCAACACTAGGATCGCTACGTGCAGTACCAATTGACATCATTGCTATTAACCAGACATTTATAAAAAAAAACGGTTCAATTTAAACATGGCTTCAGAGAGAAGGTACAAATGTCCTTCTCGAGTCAAACAACCGGCTTCTAAAAAGCTAGGTCCTGGTAGCGAGCCAACTACACTTCCCATGATCCAAATTCACAAACGAGCTTAGTAAAACTGCAGATTACAACGGTCCCTTTTACTTTTTTTTTTGTCCAAGCGGTTGTTTGGCAATAGCACTGTTGTAAACAATATTAAGAGGACAGTAAACTTGTATAACTTGAATGTCATGAGATTATTAAGCACAGTTTCAGAAAATCATTCTCATTTATTTTTGCACTAAAAATAAAGAAGCTAATAATTTACTTGTTAATAAACCATAATTTCTCATTTATTTTTAAAAATCAATCATATATTAATGCATTCAATGTTTTCACGCCTATCAAGTATTTAAAGTGCACTTTAGTTCCTGTACAGAAAATTTTCAACTATATGTACAGAAGAAATAAAGGTAAAATTAGGAATTTTAAGACGATGCCTCATTAATTGTTTAAAAAATTGATGCAAACATTGAAAATGTTTAGTTCACTAAACGTTACTATACAGCTTACATACTTATCCTCAACTATTGTATCAACATACAACTTGCAGTTTAAAAACTATACTCTCACATGGGAATCAAACACGGGACATCCGACTTAGCACGTTAATGCTCTACCGCTGATCTATCTAGGATTCGTCCCGTGCTCAAGGTCATTCTTCACTCATAGATTAAGGTAGAGTCTGTGATGTCCTTGCGAAAATCATTATTTACATATGAACGATCAATTAATATCCTGAGCTATCAGATAAAGGTGGGAAAAAATAAAGAAGAGTTGCAGGAAGTGATGGACTGGTTCGTGGAGTTAGGTAAACGATACGATATGGAGATCAGTATTGAGAAGTCAAAATTTATATTGACTTCAAAAAATTAAGTGCTGCTGAAAATCAAAATTGGAAATCAGTAGTTATGAAACAAGTACCTTGGAGGTCTGTTGACAAAGAATGAAAATCAGGTCGAGGATCACCATGGCCAAGAAAGCTTTCAACAAGAAAAGGTTGCAGTTGACCAGCAAGTTGAATTTGGAATTGAGGAAGAAATTGATGAAATGCAACATTTGAAACATCGCGCTGGGATTGACCTGTTCCAATTCAGAGTGAGGCGCTTGCTGGATATAGGAAGCGGGCTACTTTTCCGTGGGCCACCCTGTATTTTTCAATTATTACTACTTTAAAACAGGATTTTTTTTCGCGTTTTTTCTAGCACCAAGTCTTACTACCCATTTGGTTTATATGTTCACATGTTTATCCAGCCACTTGATGTGAAAACAGGTATACGTTGATAAGCCGCGAAGAAGGTTAAATTCTTATATCGAGTGACACAACTAGCCTCACCCGAATAAACATATTAACATGCACACATACTACATATACACATTAATAAGAACATACACACTCATATATGCACATATCTAATATATATACTCATTCACACATATTCACTTGCATATGCGCTGGGGGTCCGGGGATCAATCCTTGGTCCTGGCACAGATTTATCTGATTGCCAAACCCTTCCTTCACCTCTGACAAGACATGTATTAATCACAATTTGTGAATGTGTGGAATGCCAGGCCTCCACCGTGGTTCGGATCCCACGTTAAACTGTAAGTCCTCCATTTCATCTCACAATCAACCTACCATCACACATTAGCGTAAGTGCGTGTAACCCAAACAGGTAGTAAGACGCGGTGCTAATAATAATAATAATAATAATAATAATAATAATAATATTTTAATTTCCTTTATTATAGTGCTGGCCAACAGTCGTAAGACCTATGACAGGCCAGCACTGAAAAGTACACAAGTACCATACAAATACATATATTTACATGAGAAAATATGATAAGCAAAAATGGCTAAAAAATTGTATATACTGATGAATAATTACGAAAAAAGTAGTAATTAATAATGATAAGAATAAAAAATAGCATCAATAACAAATAGCTAAAGAATGGTTAAACGCAGTAACAATATGCAAAAAATAGATCAGAATATTGTAAATTTAAATATTATAATAATAATAATAAACACTTGCATATATACACCAATACATACACACATACAAATTTGGTAGACCGAGAAAGACACATGCAGCGACACACAGAGAGACAGACTGACACACTGAACACTTCTAAATATCATATCAAGTTCATTTATTCTGGATTTCCGGTAATTAAGAGATGCGGGTTTGAATCTAGACCGGGTGTATTGAAGCTATTTTTTACCCATAGATTCACACTCTTACCCCACTCGAATTTCTCGAATTTCCTCAGCCATAAGAAATAAAATATTTTATATACATTAATTTAGAAAATAATGTTAAATGTTAAAACACTTTTCTTATTCTTTATTTAACGTCAATTTTAAAAATGCTTTCGTAATATCACAAAATCTTCACCAATGTATTAATAAATAGAATGAATATATACTCGTATTTTACTTAAAACCTATTATTAAACAAATCATAATAGTTTTATGTGACAAAAATAATCCTTACTAATTATAATTACCTTATTTAGATTGAAAATTTAATAGAAAAATCAACAAATTATAATTTGAACTGATAAATATGTTCTTTGATTTAAAACATAAGTTAAATAAACTGGGAACAATATGGAACTCTAAATAATGTTTTTAGTAAATATTGTTGACATTTATATAATATTCAAAACTATACCAAAACATCAATACGTCAGAATAGTATCCTTTCTTTTCACCTATTTAAAAGCTATTCCAAATATACAAATTATTAGGAACTATAGTTACGTTATGGTTAAAACCTCTGCTTTATGTGTTCACTTACAACAATGCTTGTATCAGTTCTTCCCCAGCCCGTCACCGTAACTTTACTGCCATCAGGAACATCCACATCAGGATATATTTCAATAGGTTGTACTTTACTGTTGAACTGGAACGTTTTATCAACCTGGACAGGACATTTATTCATGTTACAACATATAAATAAATATTTATATATTACAATTTATTAAGTAGTTTTAAGTCTCAATGTCTCAATGACGTTGTATTATTGTTCCTCGTACATTTAATAACAGATCTTCCCCCCCACCTTAGTGTTATTCCTGCAAGCTTATGCACGTTGTACCCATAGTCTCTGGCAGTGGTTCTTATCTGAAATATATGAAATATTAGCGAACACACGCGGTAAGACTTACTTAGTAACCTTTTAAAAAAAATTCTTAGTGAACATTCGTATTGTTTAAATTTGGCAGGATGAGAAATGAGAGAATAAGATTATATATTAACGGAAGAGAAGTCTAAGAAGGGATAGAGAAGGCACGACTAATGTGGTATGGCCATGTGAGAATAATAGAGAAAGAGAAGATTCCCAGGAAGATGTTGGATATGGAGGAGGGGGGTAAGAAGCCGAGAGGAAGATCGCGGGATTTGGCACACGAGAGTAAGGAGAAGTGTGGAGGAAGAGGAGTGGACTGGGCCACGGTGGGGGAGAGAAATGGTGGGAGGAAAGGAGGCAGTGGAGAGGCGTCCGTTCCAATCAGACTCGGCCAGTGGCTGGAAGATGTTCATGATGATGTTGGATGTTTAAATTACTACCATTCGGGAAACTGCTCATCTGAGTTCCCAGCGAGTGCAGAACATTAAGAAACAATGCACACTACACAGCTAAAGGATATATTTCAATAGGTTGTACTTTACTGTTGAACTGGAACGTTTTATCAACCTGGACAGGACATTTATTCATGTTACAACATATAAATAAATATTTATATATTACAATTTATTAAGTAGTTTTAAGTCTCAATGTCTCAATGACGTTGTATTATTGTTCCTCGTACATTTAATAACAGATCTTCCCCCCCACCTTAGTGTTATTCCTGCAAGCTTATGCACGTTGTACCCATAGTCTCTGGCAGTGGTTCTTATCTGAAATATATGAAATATTAGCGAACACACGCGGTAAGACTTACTTAGTAACCTTTTAAAAAAAATTCTTAGTGAACATTCGTATTGTTTAAATTTGGCAGGATGAGAAATGAGAGAATAAGATTATATATTAACGGAAGAGAAGTCTAAGAAGGGATAGAGAAGGCACGACTAATGTGGTATGGCCATGTGAGAATAATAGAGAAAGAGAAGATTCCCAGGAAGATGTTGGATATGGAGGAGGGGGGTAAGAAGCCGAGAGGAAGATCGCGGGATTTGGCACACGAGAGTAAGGAGAAGTGTGGAGGAAGAGGAGTGGACTGGGCCACGGTGGGGGAGAGAAATGGTGGGAGGAAAGGAGGCAGTGGAGAGGCGTCCGTTCCAATCAGACTCGGCCAGTGGCTGGAAGATGTTCATGATGATGTTGGATGTTTAAATTACTACCATTCGGGAAACTGCTCATCTGAGTTCCCAGCGAGTGCAGAACATTAAGAAACAATGCACACTACACAGCTAGTGTCTGATATATATTTTCAATTCAACTAGATAATGGATTCGATATTGGAAGTTGAGTTACATTGGAAGTTTATGTCAGATATGTGTGGAAAGATGATTTTGTAAAGGATTTATGAAATTGTGTACATTCAACCTCATATACAACTGGATCTGATGTATTTGCTGAATTAGAGAAGTGCATTGATGGTCAATATAAATTAAGCTTTCTACATTTCTAAAGGAATTACAAGTGGTGGAGCAGTAGATAAGACAGAAAACACAGTAGATTTATTAAAATATTTTTAGAAAGAACTAAAAACTTTGTAGTGTGGAATCAGAATTTTATTCACCGTTGTTGCTTATTCTATGTATTTTATCTATAAAAGAATAATGTGCATTTAACCAATCTAATCTATGTAAGAAAGTCTCTTCACTGATGTATTGTTGTGATCCGTCATTATCTCCCGAGTTCTTTAACATTTTTTATAGACTGTACTATTGAATAATTTGACAAATTATTGTTTCTAGCAATATCCTCTCATATGTTTTAGCACCATGTCTTATTTCCCGTCCGGGCTCACGCTTATGTACTAATTACGATAATGGTTTTAGGGATTAAGAGGAAGGTTAGATTTATATGAAGTTTACACACATTTGCGGAGGGAGAAAGTGTAAAACCATTTTTTTCAAACAACCCACAGCACACTCTTCCGAGTTTTGAACTTTATCTCTCTGTCATCGGCAGTCTAGTCTACTATTTTTATTAATGTGCATAGATATTATGATGGTGATGACGAGCTAAATACTCTTATTTTAGTGTTTTTTGTAAGTCATAAATAAGGCGTTGATTTTATAAACATATGTATACACATATATACACACATAAATAAACACACACACACAGTCCCCTATTCTAATAATTCGTCAACAACATTTAGCCAAGTCTGACATGAACTACCACTTCCTTTTGATCCGCACACTCTACCTTCATATAGTTTCTTCGTCACTCGATCTATCTCACCATGACCAAATAAACGTAAGACGTTTCTTTCACATTGACCTATTGTATTCCGTTTCAAACAACACTCCTTTAGCACCCATTTATTACTTACTCCATCCATACGAATTTTCCACGTACATTTCTTAGATATCTCATTCCAACCGCATTCACTTTGTTCTTGTGTTTCTCCTGACACACTTATAGTCTTATATTATAATTAAAAACTAATATTAAACACACGTCTTATATAATATGTAATAAATACATAATTATTCACACATAGTCGTAAAAATACAATAATTCAATATTTCAACTATAATTATTATTTTTGTCATGTACTTATTTTTTTTAAATTTCTAAACGCTTAACTTGACCAATTGGATGTAGTCTATAATGTGGTGCATAGTTTACAAATGGTGCAAACATGTTTGAATGATATGTAATAAATATCTTTTATATTTTATCTTTATATATATAATTTTATCTCTACTCTTATTATTTATAAACTTACCTCCATTAGAGCTATATCGTGTGCTGGAAAATGGTAATCTTCGTGGTCAATTATTTCTCGAACTGTGTGTTCGACGCCACCATTGGACCAATTGGTTGACCCTACTCGAAGAACTACGTCTTCAGGAATATGTCTGTTATAAATAGAAATATATCTTATTTTAAGCGTTCTCACACTGTGGTCCGTGACGGTATGCCAGGTGGTCCGTACATGGGACAACAAGTTAGTTAATTGTATTACATAATCGTATTTACTTTCTCAAATAGTCTATTAAATTTGAAAGTAAATTTTCAAAAATAAATAATCAGCACTCTAAACTCAAATTATATTCACTATACATGCTTGTAAATACATCCCCGATATTTATTTGAAACAAAATCGCTATGGCAATTTACGAAAATTACTTCACATTAAATTATGGTTTTACACTTTCTACTTAAATTCGGGTACACTTCCTATAAATATATAACCTTATTCCTCCCTAAAATCCATTAGCGTAATTATTACATACGCATGTTGTCCGAACAGGTAGTAAGATTATCATCATGATCAATAACTGTTTCCAGCATGTGGCTGGATCCGTTTAGTAAAATGCCTCCATCTACCCTTGTCCTTTCACCATTCCTCCTCCTGCACTCTATTCCACTCTATTCCACTCCTCTCGTCTCACTTGCACGCTTGCTATTACATGCTCCTCCCAATTCTCCTTGGTCTTCCTTGCAGACTATTTCCTACATACTTCATATCCATTAAAATTCTTGTAATCCTCTCTCCTCCCATCCTCATTACATGACTATACCATTTCAACCTAGCTTCCTCTACTATCTCATGTACCCCAACTCTAGACCTTACATCTTCATTCATAATCCTATCTATTCTGGTGACAGCTATCATGCTCATAAAAAAAATCATTCCCTGGGCCTCCACTTTACTTTTTCTCTTTTTTCCAAAGTCCAAGTTTCTGCTACATACGTAACTATGGGTTTGAAGTATGCTCAGTCTTTTAATACCTCCTTAAATTTCAAGGGCACCTCTCTTTTATATAGTAGGCCTCTTACACACCTGTGGTAAACCTCTCCCCACTGCCCTCGCCTAGTTATATCTTCTATGCTGCCCACTTTTCAATCACACTACCAAGATACTTTACGCACTTTGCTTCTTTCAAATCTACTCCGTCCAATTCTACCACCTTTCTTAGTCCTGTTCTCTGTAACCTTCACATCACATTTTGTCAGACTAAATTCCATTCCATACTCCTTCCCTTCCTTATTCGGTTCCTTTACTGTTCCTATATTTGCATCAATTCATCGATAAACATAATTCCTTTCATTTTCTCCTCACCCAGTTTCCTTGCCATTCTGTTCGTGATCATTTCGATCATCTACACAAATAGTAACTGTGAGACGGAAATCCCTTGCTTGCCTCCATTTTTTAACTGTAATCAATCCGTCTATCCTTTCTATATCTTTTAACTCACATTATTATTATTATCATTATTATCACACATATCCCTCATTCTTCTAACCACTCCTCTTTCTACTCCAGCCTCCTCCATTGCTTTCCAGACTTTCTTCCTATCCTTATTCTCATTTGCTTTTCCTAAATCCATGAATGCCATTAAGTAGTAAGATGCAGTGCTAAAAAAAATCAATAAAAAATTAATTTTTCAGGGTTGACATATTTCAAAGTTAAAAAATTGTTCTCTTTATTAAAAAGTATAAAGTGAAATGCATCAAAAGACTTCAATATTTACAGACTAACTCGGCTAATTCAACTATACTATCTAAGAAACAGCTTGTAAACTAGTTATGAAATGTGGAAGATGGCTCCCACCATCTTCAAAGTTAATTTATAAAATTTCGAATTTGTTTTTCACTAATCCAAAGTTTAATTATGTTTTATAGTGATTATATAAAGTTAACTAATGATCTGATATAAAAAAATCAGCTTAGCCCTATTTTTTGATGTCATGGTGTATCTTCATATAAACTTGCTGTTAAATTACATTTTTTTCCATTTAAAACCCTGGTCGATATTACAAAACTATCTTCACAAATTGAAGCGGTTTATTCTTTACCGGATTCGCTCGATCTCTCAGCCGAGTATGGACATTATCAAAACATGGGTGTTACATTTATTTAAGATATTCTGAAGCTAGTTTAATTAAACCTTGTTTATTATGTAACATTTTTGGAGCACACAAATGTGTAAAAGTAAGCCGCGTTTATTCAATCCAACTTCCTGGACCCTCCTCAAGTTTTTAATCAGTCTACACATTTATATCCATGGAGAACAACCCAACGGCTTATATCCGTACCAAGTCGGTAAATTCACCTCTACTACATTACTTTCACATTATTTTTTATCGCCGACACATTGTTAATAAAAACCTTAGTTTTTGTAATAAATGCATCTGCTCGGTTATTATAATTCTTGTGATCATCCGAAGTAGCGTTCCAAAAAACAGAATACTTTTGATACAACTCAATTATTATTTTAACTGCATTTGCTTTGTTCCTATCCGTGACCACAAAACTATGTAAACCACAATGTTAAATTACAAATATAAGGGATGTTATTCAAATCAAGGTGACCTGGTGGTCTAGGGGTAAGGTGTCAGACTTCTGTGCTGAGGGTCCGGGGTTCAATCCTCGGTCCCGGCACAGATTTATCTGAATGCCAAACCCTTCCTTCACTTCTGACAAGATGTGTATTAATCACAACTTGTGAATGTGAGGAATGCCAGGCCTCCACCGTGGTTCGGATTCCACGTTAAGCTGTAGGTCCTCCATTTCATCTCACAATCACCCTACCATTGCACATTAGCGTAAGTGCGTATAATCCGAAAGGGTAGTAAGACGCGGTGCTAATAATAATAATAATATTCAAATCAAGATGTTAAAGTTTAAACTGATCTTAAAACAAAACACGTGCCTCGCTAAGGCTAGACTCTTCAGGTCAGCCAACATGTTCAGGACCTGTTTTCATATCTAGGATGCCTCAAGTGCGGCACTTTACTAAATATACTCGTAAGGTTTCGGCCAGACTGACAAGCGTGTGAGCGAGCGCGCAAGCGACTGGGTGGCCAAACTGGCGAGCGAGCGAGTGAGCGCAGGATTAGCAGATAGCTCTCGTTAGTTGTTGACGAGGAGGCTCCGAATCTTAGCTGAGTGAAATGAGGGGGGTTTTAACAAGTGATTTATTGTTGTGGTTTTCCCATCCTCTCTCCACGATAATGGTGATTATTATTTGTAAAGGCCTACCTTGATAATATTGAAGTATTTTAACATATCAGTTTTACATATATATATATATATATATATGTATATATAGGTATGGTTTATGATCTTACCAATTAAATTAGGCAGTCAGTAGCAAGTGTGCTAAGCCTATCGATAATAATAAAAATGTCAAAATGAGAATTTTTCCTAGCACTCGATGAACCAACATACAAAAATATTGCCTAGCTCCTGTAAACTAGACTGTTCTGGCTCGAGCGTGCGCTCTTGAAAAATAGAACCAGTTCTATCTTTCAAGCGTGCGCGCTCCAGTCTGGCCGTCCCCTAAGATGACAACTGCCTAACTCCAATGGAATGGACTTTTCAATTCCATTCGAGTTAAGGTAGTTGTCGTCCTGTATTTAGTCTAACACCGCATTTGAATAGAACCGACTTATTCTGACTACTAAAAAGGCCCGTTTTGTTGGTTTTTTATTATCTCTAACAATAATTAAGCCGACACAACACAACTGATTGAGATTGTGTTGACCAACATGTTTTGTATAAAGATAAACAAAACTTAGAAGTCTGGTCGCAGCCCTGCACAAAGTTACATATTGAAAATGTCTTCCTGACGGAGATATAAATATGTAACAAATTGCTTAATACGACACTTGTGTTATCAGTTTTAACATTAATAGACTAAACCAGCTGCCATATTTCACAAAATGTAGTTACAGCAACTCACCCATCTGTACAATGTGCTGCAGTTAAGGCGTATTTTTCACTAATAATGGAACCTCCACAAAAAATTCTCTTCGATATTGTATCAATAACTGCAACCTAAAAGAAAAATAATGATGCTTCACCTGGTGGTATTAGTGTTAATGTTATTGTTATTATACTTGAATATGACTCAATAAACCACGGTCTTCTGCTGTGGGGTAGCTCTTTATTTATATTATTTATAGCTATGGTTATTTTAATAGTAACATACAGAATAGCAATTTGTTGGGTGGCAAGAAGGTCACAAGTAAAAAGTGCAACTTGTCTTTAAGAACAAATCAAAGTTTGAATAAACCCGAAAAATCTCATTAATTAGTCAAACAAATGCTCTATATATAAATATATCATTTGTTGGACTAATATATATAAACATAAAGACTTCTATATACCTTTTTTTGACTTTTTAATGTGATTTTGAAGGTATATTTGGACAATGATTCGCTCTTCGTGAAAAGTTGCATTTTTTGACTTGTGCCCTTATTACTTCCCACCAAATTTGGTCCCAAATCAACATGGCAATTTATTGTGAAAATTATTTAGCAAGGAAACTCTCCGTCACTATTTGCGATTTCATAGAATGTTGGTGCAAATATTACAATACAGAGTAAAGTTGTGTATCGAATTAATATTATTTGATTGACATGCTCAGCTATCACAGGCAAGATTGTATCAGTGATAGGAGGGTGGAAAGACAAGTAGTCATCAGGGGGGTATTTCCTCTTCTTATCAATAACAAGTGTTATTTTTATTGCGTGGAAGGAGATAGGAAAACTAATTTGTAAAAAACACTCTCACTACACCTGGAAGAGATTCTAACCTCGATATATCCATCATCGGCAGTCTAGTCTACTGCGAGAGTAGCACGTCAGACCACCCGGCCACCGAAGTGCGTATTATTTTAATACAATCTTAGATCATAAAAGATAACTAAACTTTAGAACAATGTTGAAATAAAGGCTACATTTGAAGACAAGTACTATTACCCACATTAGAATTGATCTTATATTAGGGTTTGAGTATAATAAAAAAAATGTATTGTATTATTTATTTCAAAAAACCCAAAATACATGTAAAAGAAAGATCTCTAACTATAGTTTCTACATTCTGACTATTGTATATTATTGTTTTAAGCGCTTAACACAATCTATGTGCTATTAAACTTTGGGAACACACATAAAGATACTTCAGAATTCCTTTCACTACATCTTCTTTCGTATCACATCAAGTCTAAGTAACTTTGACCTAACAGGGATTTGAATTGATAGAACTATTAGAGCTACCCGTCATTGCATTGAGGCATGGCAACTACGCCGTCTTGTCCTAACATGGATTTGATCATGTGATGATGAAATAAGATATATTTTGAACAATTATCACCAAGTATACAGTACTATTTGGGAAGTAAACGGCTCCCCAAATATCCATTTATAAACATAATTATTAAATACTTGTCGATATATTTTCAATAAATCACTCTTAAGTAGCTTACACTTAATCTGAGGGCAAGTATCTATGTTAAAAACACCTCCCAAACTACAGCCCTATAAAATATAAATTTAAAGTTTCAATAAAATCCATCAAAACATTTTTAATCCGTACCCATCAACAGGCAGAGAGACAGACAGGGGGTCAGACAGAATTTCATAAGTCCACTTTTTTGGGTTTGGACACACATAAAACGTAAATATTCCACATCATCATAAGGTTGAAAATTTTCAAGATTACAATAGTTTCACTTTTTTGGGAAAGTAAAAATCAATCATCAGTAAACTATCCTTAAACGAATTCCTACCCCCAAAACAATTATACAGTGTAATGTGTCAGGTCAAGCAATCCAAAGATACTTATTTGGAAATACAACTTTAGAGCCATTTTTAAAATAGTTTACTTTAAAAAAAATTATTTTACAGTATTATTTGTACTATAGAGCACTTCCAATATACCCATTTGGAACCAAATTTATAGAGCCATTTTTAAAATATTTTATACTTTTAAAAACTTGGCCATCATTAAACTACCCAAAAATGAGTTTCTACCATAAAAATAAGTATACTAGGTTTTTTTTCATACCACACACTCCACAGATATACATTTTAATTAAAATCGTTAAAGCCCTTTTCGAAATATTTTGTATTAAAAAAGGAAATTACTCATTAGTATACTACCCTTAATTTTAAGGACAGGGTAAAAAAAGTCCATAAATATCATGCTTGAACAAAATATATCTGTTTTATATACGTGGCCAGGGACAGACAGACAGACATGGGTCAGAGCTTTCACAATTCTTTCTCTTACCTACTTGATGACTTACACCTAAAGTTTGAAAACAATGTTTTTCATTTATTCCCAAAACAATAAATATAAAGAAAATAGATCGGGAGACCCGGGGGGCTAGGGAACCCCTTCTTACAATCATGTGTATGGGCACACTTGTGAAATAGATAGGGGGGGAGAGGGGAATTCGAAGAATTTTCTTCGTGAAAGCAAATATTTGCATTAATATCTACATTCTATCATAGATATAATTTATTATTTTACTGTCAATGAAGGCTCAGTATTATCATACATACAAAAATAATATTTCATGTTTATTAGTTTTTTTAAGGTAACTTCATGGATGGATTATTTTAATATGTGATATATGACAATAAACGTATTTATAAATTATTGTGATTATATTATTATCGTAACCAAATCAAAACTAAAATATTGTCAAAAATACAAATACTTACAATAAAAGGAAACTCCTCCACAGTGGCTGGTTCACCTTCAATAATTTTGGGTGGTTTCTTAGACTTGGCTTCTATACATATTAAAACTGTAAAATATGGTGATTAAAATAAATTAAACAATATAACGTCCTCACATTCAAACTTTTACTTGCCACACCTCTGTATCAATAATATAACATTTCTGGGGGTTAAATGGAATCATTAATAATAAGAAGCCTTGGTTTAGCTTCACAAGCAACATTAATACATGGATAGATTGCTTTATTTTGTTTCATTAAATATAAAAATGTTGTAACCACCCATCCCCACTCAGAAATAATAGTCAATGAGGTAACAAAAGAGGTTTTTTACCTAAATAACAAAACATATACAGCTCGATGAGACGAGTTAGACAGCTTGAATGTGAATGTGTTCGTACGAAGCGCGATATTTATTTAAAATGAACATTCGAGAGAAAGGACCTGAATTAATAAGTATACAAAGGCTTATGAACTTTAGAAAAAGATATAGACATGGCAAACTCTTATTACATGACAGACGTAGTGTTCAAGTAACCTTACGTGCTGCTAGTTCCCTGGACTGCTTCGCATCAGTCACAATATTAGAAAACTAATATATAAAATTCACAAAAATGTCTACTCTTGCCCATAAATGGCGGCTCAAAACATTCGATACAACAAATTCTAAATTGACCTTACAAACTATCTCTATTTATATTAAGCCAGTCATGATTCAATATATTGCCAAAATCAAACAGCATCACACGAGTTATATTTTGATATCAATAATTAATAAAGTATACGCTCCTAAAAATATATAACATCAAACAAAGTGCACTTTTTAGTGTCTCCTAATTTTCTTGAAATAATAAATGAAATGCCTTTATCATATTATCGGCCTCCTAAATCTGAACAGGACATAATTTGTAATCAATCACAAAAATGTGGAAATTTAATCTAATAATGACGATGCCAAATGGCTGGCACACAAATTTAACTTGTGAACCAAAGATGATAAGGAAACACAATGCCAAGTGGCTGAAAGTTTAACTATCTAAATCTCTAAAGTTTAATGATAGAATATTAACTCGTTACTGGCCCTTCTTTTCATCTGAAGGCGGCCGACAAATAAAAGGATAAACAAACAATTAAATAGTATTTAGCACCTTCAGGTGGTGTCAAACCTAACTACTTGCAAAGTAAAGCAGGTACAACACTTCCTAAATCAATGACTATAAAGGTACCTCACCGTCTTGCGGCCCTATTTCAAACTAACAGTCGATAAACTCTAAATTGTAGCAATAATATTAAATAATCTATTAAAAAATAGCAATATGATTAAACTCTACATTATACTAAACTATGTTGAGCCGGCTAACGATACTATCTGTTAACAAACGACCAAACTGTCGATACAATAAGGGTTTGAAAGAGATCTGTGATGTGATGTATATGCTGAAATTACGTTAAAACTAAGGGACCAAATATCCCCAATGGAATGCATAGTTTCAAAGTTGAAAATACGATTACTCTAACCGTGCAAAGACTTAAGCCTTACCATGACCTTAAGAGTCCAATAATACTAATTCCAGATAAAATTAATTCCATGACCAAAATGATAAATTTAAAATTTTGAGATTCTGAAACGATAATTTTGAAAGGTTAAATTAATAAAGTTGAAAGGTAATTTGGATTAAGAAGATATATATCAAACTATAACAGCGTCGCTCACCTTGACGAAGCCAGTATTGGAATAGGTGACACCATTACAAAATCCTCTCTCTATATAGTCCTCGAATCTACCACGTGTTCCCAAGGAGTGGGAATGACAGGAGGGGTAAGGGGTAGCTTTCTTCAAGAATATGCTGGAAGGTATGAAGTTCACCTGGACGTCAGTGGAAAGTACCAAACTAAGGACTTGCCAAACACAGTCGGTTGAGCGCAGTAAACACTCATTCATTTCGCTCTTCTTTTTATCTGGATGCGGCTTGTTAACTGCGACGAGGGATAACCTACGGGCCTCGGTTCAGTCCGGTATTAGACAGTGCTGGGAGTTGTCGCAGAGCCGTGGTCTTGCCGAAACGAGTCAACTGGGGTCAGGGTGGTGAGTTATGTAGCCTCAATTGTTTAGGTCATTGTAACGAGGTTACAATGTTATTTAGTCATAATAAATCCACACGTGGAATGCCTTTATTATGAAATACAACCATTTGAATAGTGTGTAATTAAAGAGAGTTTAAAGAGGTATGATGATGGCAATTGCCCTCTTTGGTTATCGTTTTGAACACAAGTATCTCAAATGGTTGTTCGCCTATACTCACACCCTCTTTTGTAAAATGCTTCCTAGGCCACTCGTCATTCCAAATACCCTTTTATCTAGCATTCTTCCAGTCACTTGACCCTCGATGATTGTTAGATGTTTAGGTAAAACAAGAGAAAAAAAGAACCCTGAAATCTTTCTGAAACCCTTACTCATCCAGCGTAATATTCCCTTGAGAACTCTCTGTTCTTTACCCTCATGAGGTCATACCTTCCGGACGCATTTTAAACCCCTTAGACCATATATTCTTCTACTTAGAACCGCGCCTTATTATTCATTACACTGATCGTGTAGAAATTGGGAGGGTTTAATTGAGATGAAGTGTGCCCATATTCGCGTTTAAGGAGAGTGTAAAACCATTTAGGAAAAAAATCCTCATTGAGTCTGACAGGGATCAAACCCCGATCTCCCCATATTCGGCAGTCTAGTTTAACATGAGAATATCGCGTTAGAACACGCGGCCACCGAAGCGGGTTCCATCCACTAGCACAATGTGCCTGCCACTCCTCCACAGCTTAATTTCTTCTTATCTGTACCCTTAGAGGACCTGTGAATTCTTTCCCACTCTCAAGCTCTACCAAACCACCGATCAACCCTTGCATTCATATTCATACCCCCTCCCACTTCTCCTCAATCGGGCATCTTCAACTTGCAGTTTGATTCTCTCCGTGTGGTAGAACTATCCGTGAGTGATAGCTACTAAAGTCCATATAAAGAAACATAAGACTAGCTACTGGATGAAAAAAACTAAAATCATGGTCTCATGCAGATTATATTTATCAATTTTCTCTAATATCCCTTCTTTCTTTCTCTCTATTTATATTATTATATATTTATATCATATACATTTATATCATATTTATTTTATGGCATATATATATAAAGCCCATAAAATAAAGATCAGATTCAATTACATTGTGATCTTGCGTATTATGAGATTAAAGTTATATTTTCCAAGTATGAGAATATATTTACCTAAAAAGAAATGAACAACACTAGTCCAAAATAAATTTAGTTTCATTTTTCTTGAGAGAATATTTCCCAGTTATCTAAAGATTCCTTAGTGTTCCGTTTCCTAAATAAACAATGACGGCTTGTGTTTACCTTACAAATCAGGAAGATGGTTCAAGATATTTAATATCGATTGTTAAGAGTAAATGCTTTCTCAGAAATTATATTTAATGTCTTCAACACAATACGACTCATATAAATACTTTTTAATAGTATCTTGTTTTACTAAACTATTGTATTATTTTAATGGGGAGATAGATATTATCCATATTTTTGTACTAACATCACATTATTATTGATTAAAATAAAACAACATAAATAGGCCGCTTCTAAGAAAATATCTTAAATCATTCTTGAACCAAATTTCATTTAGAATGTATGTAAATGTGGAGATTTTTTTATTAGAACTCATTCGAAGAGTACTTTTGATTTTAATATTTTCGCACAGACTGTGTCTATTGAGGTTCATAAAAAACTTTAAGTGAAATTGTTTAAAATAATTTTTAATAAATTAATAAAAGTCTGACCATGCTTTATCTAGTTAATTAAAAAAAATTGTGAAAGATTCACCCATCGACTCACTCACGTGTAGCTCAAATATAATATTTTTTGCATCTTAAATTGAAATTAGGCAAGTAAATTTTGTTAAATTTGCTTTATTCTTAAAGTGTTTCCCTAATATCTTAATTGACAGTATATTTTAACTAATAACCCCTTAAACTACCTGTCAAAATCTTTGATTATTTGAAAAATATAAATTAAAAAAGTCATTATAGTAAATCCATGGCCAAAGTCGTACCCAGGAATAAATTTTGATGGGTGGTTTTCAGTGGACATAGACCTTTAACCACCCATAACGGCCAATAAAATGTATGATTAATGAATGTACCTTTAATAAATTATCTGCAAGTTTGTTTGGAAACGAAGGGCAGTGGTTTGGATAATATAAGTGCGTTAATTGATTCTTTTTGCATTTACACTGTTTTTCAATTAGATCAAGTTCTCTCAATTGTACCTAATGTACGCATTACTCTTTGGTCTATGAGTGAGAGCTTAAGAACTTGTATTAAAATGTTTAAAAATCGATTTCAGCTATAAAACTAGAACAATTCTATGATCTTTTTATTTTTATGTTTGTGTATACTTACTTAAATCATATTATTATATTATAATTATAATGGCTTGGAATAGAATTTAAGTTAACATCTGCTTTATGGCGTTGTAAAGACCAGATTTGGTGAGCTTAGCCAATTTCAGTTCTCCAAGTTCAAGCTAATTAGTTTTAAATATGACTTATAATCGGATGTGGCACAAGAGTTTTTGACCTCTCAATAGCTCTGTTCCAAG
Source organism: Timema bartmani (assembly GCA_902151455.1). Classification (NCBI taxonomy): domain Eukaryota; kingdom Metazoa; phylum Arthropoda; class Insecta; order Phasmatodea; family Timematidae; genus Timema; species Timema bartmani. The sequence goes on from CABFWB010000222.1 coordinate 384,925, forward strand.
GTGTCAATAACCCCTGGTTTATTACCATAATGTACTCAAACACAAGATTATGGATATTAGTTCATATTTGGTAGATGTTCTTCTTAGTATATTATTTTGTTCGAACTGTAAATAAACAAACTTTCTCACTCAGTTTTCCTTAAGGACTGTGGGAGGGGAATAGAAGATGTTCTCTCTCTCTGTCACAGGTTTGAACTTTACTCAGGACACGTCTCGGCGCAACAAGGCTCTCCCTAATGACCCGCCTCGGTGGCGTAGTTAGCTAACGCGCCGTGTAGAGCTATAATGCCGAGGACGGGGAGATCTGAGGTTCGAATCTTGGTCGGGTGAACTGGGGGTGGTTTTTCCTAAATTATTTCCTACTAATTTAACCACAACAAATAATATTATAAAGTAAAAAAAAAAAAGTTTGATTTGATCCACTATTTTACGAATCCGAATCTTTGAAGAAAAAAAAATGAGCATAAGAAGCAATATAAATATAGTAGAATAATAGAAAATACAAAGATTAACTAAAAGTTAAGAGTATTTCTTATAATCCACTCATTATAACATTCATATATTCAGGTAAGTGTTAAATGCCTGGTCTGGGGTTTGGTTGTTAAGTTAATCCTATATTTGGTTTTGAACCACCAAGAAGCAATATTAGAGCTTTAAAACCAAATTTAAAAAAATATATATAAACAAAAAATTGTTTAAGGATTTGACTTTCGAATCCTTGAATCTCTTATATTATTAAGGATTTAAGGGATTCGAGGATTTGTAGGTTTCATCCCTAAAAAAAATCTGTCATATCAAAATATACCTGTCTCATTGCTCCTGAGATAGATTTTTAAATTTTTATGAATAGAACACAAAATTTTTGAGGTAGATGCTCCCTCCCTCCCCCCGCGTTGCCCTCCCCGCTAAGGGTGGTTTCACCAAATCTCACAAGATAAAAATTTTAATGGTTTGCGTTTATATTCAATAAATTACAAAATTAATATTTGGTTAGAATTGTGCTACGTGTCCAAAGTTGATTTAAATTTCTGTTTGAAAAAAATAACATCTGGTCAAAGTAATCGAACTCGAAACATTAATCTTATGTCATCAAACATTTAAGCATGAAACAGATAATGATACTTATCTTTAATGATAATGTTATGATTAGGATTAGGATTCGGAGACGGAAGACACTCATCCTTTGCACACGGGAAACATAATTAATAAACGCACATGAAAACACACAAAAAATATTCAAGGTTGTAATTATTAAAAATGTAAAATAAAATGAGCATAATAATACATAATTTAAGGATGGGTTCATATTCATGCATAACGCATAATGAATAGGGAATAGTGTACAGCACATAGTGAGCAAGAAGTTGAATCACATTATTTTTAATGATAGCGTTTATAATCGATACATAATGAATAGTGAATAGTGTACAGTAAATAAAGTTTATTTAACTTAAAACTTAGTATAAGTTATGCATGGTATGTAGTATATGTTAGGGGTTGGCAATCTACGACACGCGTACCAAGAGTGGCATACGGAACGATTTTCAATGGCACGCAGAGTGATTTGACTATAAATATAAAACCTTTATTTTTAATTAAAACCAGTGATGTATTAATTTTTATAACAACGTGTTTGATGTTTAAACGATTTGATTATTGGTTTCAAAATCTCAAAATATTGTTTTTCAAAACAAAAATTTTGCAAAACACATTTATAGCTTTTGTACTTATTCTTATTTCTATTAAAATATTAAATATTCAAGAAACAGTCGTTATTTAATGTATTCGATTTAGGAACATGTTGCCACATTTAAATTTTACAAGATCAAATTAAATTTGTTTTAATAGTTGTACTAGTTAACTAATATAAAATATAAACGATTTGGTTAGCACGCTGAACGAATTTACAATATTACTTCGGCACAACATATTCTAAAAGGTTGCCAACCCCTGGTATAGATAATCATGGGACTTGAAACTTATCAGCCAATGAGAATAAGAGGAGAGGATATAGCCAATTAAAGCTAATATGCAATCAGACGAAAATAATTAGCTTCAATATTCATCTTCACGTTTGAAATGGCTTCTGGTGTCCATGCTTGTTTGTTATTCACGAATTTTCTTTGTGTTAGCATCATCGATTATGATTGTCTATATACTTGAAAATAAAGGTGAAACCTTACATTTTACTCTCTGTTATTGAGATGTATAATATTCAGGATAATAATAAAATCGGAACCAAATGAAAATATAATTTGATTTAATATTAAAGACAAAACTTAAACGTAATTTTCAATTTTCAAACAATATAGTTTAATTAACGTTGTGTCATAGCTTACAACCTTAGTTAATCTAGAGCATACAAGGATGATGTAAGCCTAAGAACTCATACTGTCAATTGCTCTGAATCAGCTGTCACATATTCCTACCAGGACTTTTTTTAAACAGAGATTGTTTTGCCAATTTGCATAACACAAAGTATTGGCAAAACTAGTAACTTATATATATATATATATATATATATATATATATATATATAACAGCGAGTTTTTAAACCTTTTGAAGAGAGGGGGGTCAAAGAAGAACACCAGTTGTTATGGGGCTTCTTCGAAGTGCTTTACATACTCAGCTACCGAGATACAGCAACTTGTGAGGAGAATATATTACAGATTTAGTCCTATAAAGTACGGAGGAGGACGCCCCAACCCATCTTGAAACATCTTGAAACATCTTGAAAGTCAGAGTTGGACAACAACCGTGCAGCACCGGGCGGTCGGGTGTTTTACACCAGTTAGAGCAATAACACCAAAGACGGTTCAGGGCGTGGAACTGCTGAGTAGGGACATTGATAGAACGAGGACCTTTTTCTAAACTCTTTTCAATTAATTCTAAATCCTACATCACATTTATGCACTCGTATAGTAAATAATCTTATTTCAATAAACAAGGTCAAAACGAATCCCACATTTGTTTGTCACTGCCTACCCATCCCACTAAGCTATCCTGACAAGTAATCCCACAGGAGGGGGAGGAGTAGCGACAGTTGTTTTTCAAATGAATCCTTTATTGAAGCATTTTTAGAAACATTACCTAGTAGTGAAAATAGGTTAGGCTATTTTCTATTAATAAAGTATTATTAATTTAAGTAAGACGTAATGCACTACGTTTCATTATAAGCCGATGTATCTTTCTTATGAATTGTGCACCGGATACTATTTACTATTAGGTATGGGCTATGAATGAATATAAACCCAGCATACATAAATAATTGAATATTATGTTGGGATTTATTAAAATGTAATAAATTTACAAATAAAGGTCACACAAATTACAAAGTACCACACAAATCATAAATATGTAATTTATTGTCGCCTAAGGCTTCCTTCGGTTTTATTTTTTAAATACTTTTTCAAACTCCAATAAATTATGCGAATATCTTCTACGAATACAAGTAATAACAATATATTTTACTGGCATTTAATAAAAACCATTAAACCTTCTGTTAGCGTGTAAATTTTGCGATATATTGGATGATAAAAATGTGGCTGATAAAAATGAGAGTTAACTAAATTAATTCTGCCGAGGACGGGGAGATCGAAGCTCAAATCTCAGTCAGGTGAACTAGGGGAGGGGGTTCCTAAATGGATTACTACTCTCTCTCCACGCAAATGCGGGTTTACTTCCCTCTAAATTCAACCTTCGCAATTCTTAACCCATTAGCGTAATCAGTACTTAAGCGTATAACCCGACCTGGACGTGGTGCTAAATAAAAAATTAGCTAAATTAATGATATTTTTCCTCATTTAAAAAAAAATAGAAAATCCGGCTATTTCAGGTTCTGTAAAGTGGTCTACTCTCTAAGTATGAAGAGTCTCATATTTATAGGTCATCTAGGGCCTTCTGCATGATGAAGGTGCAGAAACATTAGGAAATTATATATAGAAATGGATACAAAATTAATAAAAGGTCAATTAGTTTTGAGGCCTGTCTGAAAAATTTCAGTTTCCCTGGTCTTCGAGATTTTTTCAACCTTAGTATTTTGGGGACGCACCCCCTTCTATACCCCTCCTTTCTCCAGGTTGGGGACCCCCCCATAAGATTTCTAGGTCACCAAGTGTCCCTGTAACCTTTTGGCCTACATGCAACATTTAAGCTTCCCTAGATATTCTGGGATTCCACGTCGGCCTATCGTATTGTCGGTCAAAGGCACTTTTGAAGTTCTTTCTCTAGATTATTTTACAAGCATAGCTTCAACAATGACCTATCTCACCAGATGAAACAATCACATTTCATACATTAACATGGCGTTTCTTGGTGGGTTTTTTTTCAATCAACTCAACCATTTTTCGAACGACGCCTAAGGTGACTTAAACTCTAGTTTTAATTTAATTTGTTATTTTGTGCTGTGATTTTAAAAGAGGTTCAAAATAATATGCTGATAGTTTTTGGGATTCACCGAGATGTTTGGCGGCTTTATGCCCCTTCATTTTGCTTGGAAACCTTGTTTCATTGCTCGCATGAGTACCAGCAGAAATTCTTCCAGGGTTGGGGGAGGGGGAGGCAACATATATTCCTACACACACACACACACACACACACACACGTGCACTTGGAAAAGCTTCTGCTGGGCACTGGCGTTATAATAATTTCACTGTAAAGATATAAAAAAAATACAACAGCGCTTGTTTCTTGATATCGTTCGTTTTCTCTGCTCTCAGACGAAAAGATTGTGATAAAATGTCGACGATTGTTTAAAATATTGTGACAGGCTTTATTCGGAAATGCGTCTAATGGATGTGCTCATCATATATCACGTTTGTAAATCTGATAGTTGTTGTTAAATGTTGGAAGACAAAAATATGTGTAAGGCAAACAATAAGATTAAAAAATGTGAACAGTTTTTTCATGTCTCGTTCTCCAGATATCGTTATAACACTTTTAGGCGGCTTGAAACTGTAATTATTACTAGATTTATCACGAGATGATTTTGTTAAATTTAGAATCGTAGGGCATTTTGGTGGTACACTTGCGAAACTTCGTGGCACATCCGATGGACACCCCTGCGTAATGGTACGTCCTACTTCAGGTGCCTCTGGGTACCAAATACCCCACGATGATTTTTTTTCCCCACAGATTCCTTTATCAATTTTGAGGAAAATTATATCGCTGGTGACGAATGTCTATAAGGTCCAGCCACTTGGATGCTCGAGTGAAAAGATAACCATGAATATTAAAAGTCTAAGATCATTTGTTATTGAAGATTTCAATTTGATTTTTTTACTATTAATTTCGTCTCATTAGAAGTTCGAGGTGTACGCATAATATAAACTAATTACGCTGTGTTATTAATGAGTGCGGTTGAATTTAGAGGTGCACCCGTAGAAGTAGAGTGGAAAACCGTTTAGGAAATTCCACCCTCGGTACACCCGACCGAGATTCGATCCCCAATCTTCCCATCATCGCCAGTGCAGTCTATTACGAGAGTGACGCCTTAAAACCATTCTAGAACCGAATAAAGTCAATATCTGTTATTGAACTGTATTTTAAAATGTATGCTACCAAACACCGATTTAACCGCAAAAATTAATATACCCAAAATGCTATTTTATTTATTATTAATTTTAGTTTTAATAATAATTATACAGTTCAAACACAAACTTTCCAACAATAATTGTTTTGATTATTTTTTGTTTTAATGTTGGCAGCGTTCGCAAACCTCACTTAAAGTTTATATGATTTTGGTTTTGGACTAAATTTTTTAACATTATATTTTTAGTAACTTTCAGTTTTTTATTTATTTTTCTGTTGTATTTTGTAGTACGGTAAAAAAAAACACTCATGATGTACACATAATTATTTATATATAAACTTTTAAAATAATTAAATATTGCCCAAAACCTGTTAGATCAACTACAGCTTTCGATAGCTAAATAGCTCATACTCCCTTTTACAGGTTTAAATTTAAATTAGGAGCAATGGATGATGCTCAGTACGTGACCATGGTAATGTAAGAACGTATTAGTGTTCTTTAAATTTTCAGTAGAAGTTTATTATAACATATATCCAGTACTTGTAGGCAGAGACTCTGGTGTATAATCCTTCTGGTACGTTCTTTTCGCCACACTCTTCAACTCCGCCTGATACTATACCTATTAATTTACCCTTGTATATCAACGGACCGCCCGAATCACCCTGGAACATCACAAGGACGATTACAATATTGGCAGTTTCATGCTTAGATCTATGTTTCGAGTTAGCATTTTTCTAGTGCAGATAAGCACTAACTAACACTTGTTCATGACCACATCCCACAAAGGTAAACAGATCCATTAAGCAGGGGATGTAGAGAACGCGAGAAAATATCCGCCTTTTTACAGTTTTTATATCAAAACATGTTTTTTGTTAAAAATCATTCAAATATAAGAGTTTAATTTTCTTCCTATGGTGATATAATCAGTTGTTTAACATCTTTCAAGGGTGTCCTGGAATGTAATGGCAAATTTTTCTTAATTTAGAAAGTTTGTTATCTAATGCCGCTACACTCATGACAGATATTCAACAACTGTTGATATCATCAGGTGAAAAAAAAATCAAACTCTTATATTTGTACCGAAGCAATATTTAAATTTATTTGGCAAAATAGTTTTCTGTAAAAGCTGCAGAACCACTGGCCTTTTCTTGCATCCCCTACATTCCAACCTTAATGCAGGAACAATACATATTACGAGGGTTGACCTCCATAACTTTTCAACAAATGGTAGCACAAGCGTGGTAAGAAACTGTGAGAAATTCTGTGATATATATGTTAGCACCCCAGTTAATGGCAAGTAGTTAATTTATATAGCTATTTTTCTATTTGATTTCAAATACAAGAAGAATCTCATGGATACTCATCAATATGAATCAATAAATGTGCAGCTATAGTTGACTTTTTGACCGCTGGAGTCTCCCTAATCAATATTCTGGGATGAATACAAGTTTTTACTTTAAATAATATCCTGACGTGGGTACTATGCGTCTTGGGCCTTAAAGTGCAAAAAATAAAGAACCCGTTGGAGATTTTTTTTTTAATATGAACGTTCAAAATTTCGAAAATGTCCTAAGCAACTGAGCAAAAACTTATGGCAATTATTTTTAGAGATACAAATTACGTTATTCACATAGATTTCACTGAACCTGGGTTGAGCAGCCCTTCAATTCAATTCATCAAAACACCCAAAACATTATAAAAATAAATAATACAGTACACTTTACAAACCACAGACTGTCTCTCCTCTTTATCTAAATTATAGACCTACTAGCTTCGCCCGACGAAAAGTTTAAACATTAATATTGTAAAATTAATGTAAAATCAAAGGTTGGGAATAGTCTTATATGTTATTCCAGGACATACTCTACCTACCTACCTACAAAGTTTCATTCGAATCT
>CABFWB010000223.1:0-57885 GCA_902151455.1 Timema bartmani
TACGTTAAGTTAACTTTAAGTTAACGTTACGTTAAGTTACGTTAAGTTAACGCTAAGTTGATCGTGATCCCGGCATTACATCAAAACAGGGAAGGGGGAGTTAACCTAATAGACAATTTATATTAAAATGGAAACACTGCTATTTTGGTGGGAAATAAGTAATTTAAGCCGCATTAATTAATGTTAACTATTACAGTTCTTACCTTGCAAAACTTAACCCAACCTTCCACCTGTAAATAAATTAAAACTTTGATTAAAATTGATCAAATAAACAATCTAATTTTTGTCATAAATAATGATGACATTGACAGAAAATGATCATCAGTCAACATTATAATTCAAACACACAACACAAAAGAAAGTCTTTTAGTGTTTCCTATTACTGAAAATTGTTGAAATATTAAATAATACTTTAATAAAAGCTGCATTGAAAAGGCCCTTTTTGACCATCATAGAATGTCTTCACAGATAGGCACTGTCCACAAATCTTTATTCTGTCTTAATAAGAACATACTCTAGTTATTAACAAGAAACTTTGTCGCTTTGACCCCCATCGTCACTATGGAAAATTCTAGTAATCCTTCAAACACAAATGTACTGCACACATTTCTGGAATATCGTAGGTCTCCTCTCTTCCCTTTTACTCCCATACTACCTCGCATGAACAAACACAAACGCAAGCTGGTAGCTTAGTTGGGCCTGCTATGAAGAACAATCTTAATGCAAGTTCAGAAGTCCAAGCATTCCAGGCAGTACGTCTTCGTTTACCTGGATATGTCGTTTTGTGATGTAAAGTATATGTCCGGGTGGAATTTTTTTAAAGACTAAATTGTCTCGAGTTTTTTTGACCCGCAATGTTACTTTAAAAAATCAGTGATTATATTATATTTTAGATTTAACTTGTCTCTTATTTGGTTAAATAATGGCGTTATCATCTGGGTGATTGGTTTTTGGAAAAGGCCAAAGCGTAAATACAAATTTATGAACAAGCTTCAGAAATATTTTCAGAGTGGTTGGTGGACAAAAGAGAGGAAAAGGTTGTATGATTATTTGATGAATCACTAAAGGGTATCTTAATATTAAATGTACTGGTAATTTTAAGAACATATCATGTAAACAATTTTATAGTTATATAGTATTCCTGAACTTTAGAAGAAATTGGAACAAGTGGAAAATACTTTGTTTAATTTTCAAGATTTTATGTGAATGTTTGACTAGGTGCATTATACATCTTCTTAGCTCATTTAACTCATTTTCCCTCCCAATTCCTTATTCCTAAGCAATCATTATATTTCTTTACCGATTTGAAAAAATTGTCCTCGTTTTTTCCTCTCAAAATAAGTTATAGGCCCAAAATATACATATATTTTTAGCACCTCATCTTACTACCTGTTCAGCTTATATGCATTAGTACTAATTACGCTAATGAGTTAAGAATGAGGAAGGTTGGATTTATAGGAAGAGTACCTACATTGGGAGGGTGGAAAAACACTTAAGAAAAACCACTTTCAATACATCCGATGGGGGTTCAAACCCTCATCTCCTGGTCATTGGCAGTCTAGTCTTTAGTGAGAGTAACACCATAGACCAGGGGCCGGCAACCTTTTAGTAGAGTTGTGCCAAAGTAATATTGCAAAGTTGATCAGCGTGCCAACCAACCTAAGCTCACCCAAATCATTTATATTTTTATACTAGTTAACTGCCTACAACTCTTAACACAAATTTAAGTTGATCTTGTAAAATTTAATTGTGACAACATGTTTCTAAATTGAATACATTAATATAACTATTGTTTATTGAATATTTAATATTTTATTAGTAGAAATCAGTAGAAATACAAAAGTTATAGTACCAAATGTGTTTATTAGCAAAATTTAAGTTCTGAAAACATAATTTTGAAATTTTCAAACAAAACAATAGAATAATTTATACACCTACATAAAACACATTACTAAAATTATTATATCAATGGTTTTAAATAAAAATAAGGGTATTAAATTATTTTATTCAAATTGCTCAATATGCCATTGAAAATCGTTGCGCGTGCTATAGGATGCCGACACCTGCCTTAGACTATGCGGCAAACCTGTGTAAGACCTATATAAAAAACATGACTGTCAATCTTTATTTCTGATACTTAAGGATGAGTAGAATAATAATCCAGGATGTAACATTGTATAAATATAGATTGAATCTTGCCACTTAGGCTTTGCATTTCTTCACTTTGTTAATTTCTCAGGATATACTACAAAAAACTAGAAAACCTTTGAGAAATGAGAGAACCCAAAACAACACTCAGCTATGTTTTTGATGTTGTAAAATGGCACTTCTCAAATCTAACTATGGTATTTATAATCTAACTGCAAGTAGAAATTATAGGTTGGGTTTACAAATGCTCACTATAATTAGAAGTTTTGCCACTGTTGATTATATGAATAGGGCCCATTTTAGCTTAATATTAAACATGTTATCAGAAACAGTTGGGATACAAGAATCATTATTCATTTAAGTGAAAAATAACAACCTGAACACTGGAACCAAATCTGGAACCTTCAGCTTTTCTGGGTAGTATATTACTATAAATGCTTTGATGGATGTATGGTCTAAGCCGTTACTCTTGTATTAGACTAGACTGCCAATGACGAGGGTATCAGGGTTCAAATCCCGGTTGGATGAATATAGGGTGGTTTTTCTGAAATTGTTTTCCACTCTCCCTCCATGTAAATGTGAGTACACTTCCTATAAATTCTACCTTCCTAATCTCTAACGCATTAGCGTAATTAGTATAAATGCATACCTGAAAAGGTAGAAAGATACAGTGCAAAAAAAAATTAGTGCCGGGACTGATTCTAATTAAAACATAGTTAATGATACAGTTTAACTTATTACTGTTATGGTGGCAATGAACGCCAGCTATGATTCGTTGTGGCTATTATTGGGAATAACCTTGAGAGAATGATACTTTCACTATCTACCACATATAGATTCAATTCTTAGTAACAAGTTAAGAGTAGTACTGGATACTTTATGAACCCTGGTGACTCACTGGCAGAACATTGATATACAAAGCCAAAGGTGCCCTCTCTTTTCTCCTCCTTGGCTATGTGCCTGACCAAATATATTTGTTTTCGAATAAACGGTGTCAGCTCACAATTGAGCCATACCAAGAGGTAGCATCTGTTGGCGATGATAGTACCAACTTTTGCAGATGAAAAATATTTGTCAAACCATTGATGTATAATATATCTTAATGCAGGGGAGATTCTGAGGTTGTATAAATATTAGAAGTAGGTTAATCCCGCCAAACAATGTTCTTAACTAGCGCTAAAACTATGCCCCCATCCAACAAACAGGAAGTTATAGAATATAACTAATAAACTAATTACTAGCGCCTGCCACCAGGCCACCTGCTGACTTTAGGGTTGATAGTTTGGCGCATGCGTGAGCAATTCCAACAGCATTCGCCATTCAAATTGTCAAGGTCAAGAGTCCATCCATGAATTAGAATAAGTTGAAAAAAAATTCTTATGTTGAATCTTATTTTCAGGATACAAGATTGCCTTAAAAACCGTCTTTTGAGGCTTCAATTTGATAAATTCTCCCGCGGAAAAAAATCATACTGCCACCCTTATCTTAATGTAATAAGTTTATTTTTAGTTACCACATTTGATCTGTTTGTTCAACTGCCCCCTAACATACCTATATAAATAAAATCTAATATATATTGTTAAAAGTTTTGTTCTAAATAGGATTTGTGTAACTGTTGTGTGCATAAACCCGTATTCATATATTTGATCGCTAACAATATAAATTTAACAAATTTGAAGAAAATGGTCAACAGTGTGTATGCACTAAAGCAGCATTTTTCAAAGTGTACTCTGCGAAGCCCTTGGGCTCTGCCATAGTTATCTCAGTCTCTATGAGGCAATCTTAGCGTATTCTTGATTTGTTTTTGACACTATAATATTAGGATTGCCACTGTTTTCAAATTTGAATAAAGGACATATGCCAAAGGCACAGCTAGAATATATTAGATTTTCCGCTTGTTTTACACTTGTGTCGTTATTGAATGTTCAAAATATTAGTGTAAAAAATGTTATGATAGCTCCAGCATGTATTTTTTTTCTGGTACAAGGGCTCCTTAGGACTAAAAAGTTTGGGAACCCCTCCTCTAGATCAATATACAAATTTATACCTCATCTTATTTTCAGAGATATTTGATCTATTAACTTATTCGTACATGCCATTTTGGAAAAAATCACCTTTTTATTTTTGTAATATCAGGTTAAGTATCCATAGTTTTTTTTATGTTTCTACAGTATGCAGTGTAGTAGGTATAGCATTATTGCTAAACAAAAATTGGAAAAAAGTAGCCTAAGGCTTGGGCTCTAAAGGAGTGTATGTACATATACAATTTAATTTGCATATGAAGGTCTTATTCTGACAACTAGAAATTTACTATCTCTAATTTTACACATTAATTCATGTGATCTGCATATATGTAACTTTTAATAGATATTTTCAATACCAAAAAACAGTAATATTATATAGTAAAATGTTATCATTGTTGACCATGATAAATATGTTTGTGTAGTTTTTTTAAAAGGCCCTTCCTATGAAAATTGGACTTAACAAAGAACCTATATCATACACACAAAATTATATATGTTAAACACTTTTTTAATTAGTTAGAGAACATATGATAACATTACATTAACAGTTTTGATAAACTTTCTATAAGTTTCTTTTCATTATCAGGACAATATACAACTTCATATACAGAACACGAGAAGGCTAAAAATAATACATTCTTAAAATTTAATCACAAGAAATCTCACAACTTGATAGTTAATATTAGTCTGATCTTAATTAACATTGATTATATGTTTTTTACTCTAAAGGAAGTTCAATGGGTACCACAAAATGGATTCTGGCAAAAAACGAACTCCTGATTACACAGATATTGCCTACAGAGAAGCAGTTTCTCGTCTCAGGTATCTCCTTGCTGAATCCTACGCTCCAAGTCCATCTAAATATTCACAGGTATTACAATACACAACTCTTGCTGTGATTAAAAATATTGTTATTTTCATCTCTCAAAGAATATCAGGGCTTGATTACATTTTGAACTTTTTATTTGAATTTGCTTTCTATATTCTCAATGACCATACTTTATACTCTTTGATACATTAAAAATATATCTATTTACAATCTTAACCATTTTAATCATCAACACCATCACCACCATCACCACCATCACCACCACCACCACCACCACCACCACCACCACCACCACCACCACCACCACCACCACCACCACCACCACCATCACCACCATCACCACCATCCAGCCTCTGGCTGGGTCTGTCTGTAACATAAGCCTCTCCACCGTCTCCTTTCCTCCCACCACCTTTCTCCCTCCTTCTTGGCCCTGTCTTCTTCTCTTTCCTCCACACTCTCACACTCCTTACTCCCTTCAGCCATCTGGTCCTTGGTCTTCCTCTCAGCCTCCTACCTCCATATCCAACTACCTCCTGGGCATCCTTTTCCTCTCCACTCTTCTCACATGGCTATACAACCTTAGTTGTGCTGTCTCTATATGAATTTATTCATTTTCTATCTTTATTGTGTAACGTTTTCACAGCTCCACCATACACAGGACAGCGATAATGAAACAGAGGCTTCATTTGCGGCAAGTGACCGCTCTAGACATGGCCACACCCACAGTCACTACAGGAGCCAAGCCCCGTATCGTCCGTCTGTATTTGGGTCGAGACGGGCCCTGTACAGCGACACAATGCCCAAGCTGACCCATGGTTATAGTACTCTCAATGTCCCACATGGGGAGGGTACAGATGCTCCTATCAAGCCTGAGGGTGCTGCACAGCCACCCACTGAATTAATGGCTTTCATTGAGAGACAAGAGGAGTACATTGAGCAGTTGGAGAAGGAGTCGCAGTTCTGTAGAGTGAGTAATCTTTGTTTGTAAGATTATTTAGGTTATAGTAGGTTCTATTATACTTGCCAATTTAACTGTAGAGACATGTTTGTTGGTAAAGACAAACTTGTCAAATATGTACTCTTTGTTTACCATGAATGGTAACAAGCTTATCTTGCATGTTACCACAAACTTGTCAAATATGTACTCTTTGTTTACCATGAATGGTAACAAGCTTATCTTGCATGTTACCACAAACTTGGAGCTTATATGATAGGGCTATAGTCTAGATGTGAGAGAATATAGTTTAAAAAAATAAATTTGATCTTTATAAAAGTTATCTTACTATTTTGGAGAGTTGAATAATATATTTTGACATAATTTTAAAAACTATTATATTATTTTAATATGTACTACCAGTTCTTAAAATTTGTCTCGAAACCATTCTAGGTCAAATTAAATGTGAAAATTAAGCACACCTATTGAGTTGATGCCTTGATGTTTATGTACGTCTCGTTAGCTAAGGAAAACAATTAAGTTTTTTTTTTGCTTTATTCACAAGATAAAACAAAATTGACTGAAAACTTTTTTTTAATTGAAAAATGCTCCCAGACATATTCAGTTTTGTTATAATGAAGAATGCAGAGAATATTATTTTCAAGAGTAAATTTGTTTATTGTCAGTATTTGTTGAACATATGTGTGTAATCTGTTGTAGGAGGAGCTGTCACATCTCCTTGGTAAAGTGAAAGAGGTTATCTCTGAGAATGAAGGATTACACGAGAAAGAGAAAGCAGGTTTACTTAAGTCTGTGTTTGATAGTTATGAAACAGGTGATGATGAAGACGACCACGACATGGACTCGGAAGAAAAGGTAAAACTAGCGCGATTCTTTATTTTGTGGCTCTTCACTACTCGATATTCCATACCAAAGTTAAATACTAAGTTATGGAAATTGTATACATAACATAAGTAATAACAGGACTTTAACCCGCCTCCGTGGCGTAGTTGGCTAACGCGCCAGTCATGTTGAGCCAGACCACGGAGGACGGGGAGATCGAGGTTCGAATCTCGGTCGGGTGAACTGGGGGGGGGGTTCCTAAATGGTTTTCCACTCTCCCTCCACGCGAATGCGGGTTCACTTCCTCTAAATTCAACCTTCCCAATTCCTAATCCATTAGTGTAATTAGTACTTAAACGTATAACCCGAATGGGTAGTAAGACGCGGTGCTAAATAAATAAATAACAGGACTTTGCCATGCACCTGGAGAGCAAGGACAACGCAGGGAATTCTTTGTGTCTGGAAAAAACTGGGAAAATGCAGGGAATTTAAAATAAAAGTCTGAAAAAGGAATATTTTTGAATTTGGGACATTTAACTGCACGCTTTAAGTAGTAAGCTTTTGCATGGAAGAAAAAATGAAATGAAAAACCAAGCATATTGATCCTGACACATGTCTTATTCCCCGCACCACTGTCACCCTTACTTGTCCCCCTGAAATATTGAGTTACCGGTACCTATCATCTACATACATTTTTCCATCAACGTCAAATCATCCCATTCTAAACTCCACTGACATATCTTCACACTAGTTAATTTTGCGTAAAATTACATCTTACTCCTTCAAACTATAAGTGTGGGAAATCCAAATATGAAAAACCTGGAAATGCAGGGAATTTTGTACTATGAATTTAGTGCCAACCTTGGATAAGAAAGGAAACCAACCTGAAAGCATACTTAGCTTAGATCTTGATTGGGACAAATAAACTTCCTTCTTCATTCACTCTTCACACTTTCAACTTCTTACCACTTTCACGTGTATATATATACATAAAAAATTAATATTAATTTTTATACTTAGAAATAATCATTGCAAAAAGGTCAGAAGATGCACAAGTGTGAAGGGTGCATGAATAAATGAATAGCGAAGTTTATTTGTTTTTTTTATCAAGATCTAACCCCACTATTCTCTCAGGTTAGCTTCCTTATTACTTACATTACTTTATATTACAGTACTAAACTGGGTTTATACAGTGTTTACGTACATTTATAAGTCAATAGACAACTATTTGTTTTTATAATATTATTAATTTAAAAACTAGTTATAGAAGACATGTTTGTTCATGAAATTAAGGGTTGAAGCTAGTAGCATACCAAGACACTTTATTCACGGTGTTTCTCATGGGTGATACACTGTTCCATTCCCCGTTAAATAAAATCAGTGCATTATGTGTATTTTATTGTATTGGGTCTAAAAATATGTGTAATTTAGATTTATAATGTATTATTCGTCCAACACCTTAGCTCAGTCGGTAGCTTGTCTGCGTATTGGTTAACCCTTTTACATTGATGAATTAACGGCCGGGGACTGGATATTGTGCCTGTCCTAGTCTTAAGTTAGACTATGAAGCTATAACAGGCCTAGCCAGCCGATAATGGAAAATATATGGCTTGAATAAAAAACTGACCCAGGCTGGAAACAGTATTGCATGTAAATGTATTATTAGGTGATTGTTTCAAACTTACAGAAGATTGTTTGGTTTTAACTTTTAACTAGGGATGTGCGAGTACTTGAAAATTGGAGTTCGAGTTGAGTTTTAGTAGCTGTTTGAACCCAACTTGAAATCTAAGTACTCGGAATTTTTGATCCTTTTCTCAAACATTCCTAGTCTAATTTTTTTATTCAATTTTAAGATATAATTTCTTAGTAAATAGAGTCCCTCAATATTTAATTTGGTCTAATTAAAAGAAAATGGTATAATTATATTAAATTAATTAAAAAATTTAAATCTGTGCGATTACACATTTTTTTACAAAAAAAGTATTATAAAAAATTTATGTTTGTACTTATTTATGGCTTATGCATGGAGCTATAACAGAAATTCAATTTAAAATATTTCTAATACAAATATTGCTCCATACTACTCAAACTTGGGAGAAAAAAAATCTTTTTCATTCAAACTTTACTTGAAGTGAAAAATACCTACTTGCACACCCATAATTTTAACCTTATGCAATATCATAGTTAAATTAATCACTTATTTGTAGGGATTTGCAAGCTTGGGTTTTTTCATTCGAGTCAAACTCGAGTTGAGTATTTCTAAAAGCTCCCGAGTTCTGAGTCGAGTTCGAATATATTTATAATTTTAAAATGTTAAAAAGTATATTAAAACAGATGCTCTTAAAATATGAATGACACTCATTTTTATTAAGAGTAAATACTTTTGAAAAAAAAAGTTTAGTAATGGAAATATCTGTTTTTAAATTAGAAATAACACTTATAAAACACAATTTAAAAATAAGAACAACAATCAAATAAAAATCTAATAAATAATTTAAATGGTTTCAACACTCATGTCTTTAAGGACATTAAAATCACATTAAAAATTATAAAAAAGAGTTAATAAAATGAATAATTGCATGATGGCTTGGAAATTTACATTAAGCTAGTGTAGAAACACTGCACAGTAATTTAAAGTAGGACTCTGCGAGTACTCGTATTTCGAGCTTTGAGCCGAGCTCGTCGCTTAAGCTCGAAATCGAGATTGAAAGTTTTGTAGGCTCGTCATTTTTGAGCTTCCACTTGTACTTAATAATCTATTTTTAAAACCCAATAGCAAGCATAGTTTATTTAATTGAGATAATATCTGCTTTTCCACTTATAAATCATTCAGTTACTTAACAAATTGTTAAAAATTAATTTCAATTTTCACATTAATAACCTAATAGAACTTTAAAACCACTTTAGCCCGGTAAATTTATTCAATATTTTCGTCCATTTTGGATTATACTTGATTGAAGTTGTTTACTTGTATTGCCATGACAAAGCAATGAAAATAAAAATAGAATAAATAATTGAATGATTCTTTTTACTATTTTTAGCTGGTCCCTTTTCAAAATAATAATTTATATTAAATTAAAAATGTATGTCAAGAATATATCATTGTATTAAATGTTTTTAAACTTAAGATATTTAAAACTCTTATTAAATAATACGTTTAGCTACAAAACTAGCTCTAGTTTAGTTACTATTTAGTTAGAGAGTTAGGTTGGTTAACCTGTCTAAAATCAATGTTGATCTTATTTATTGCAATACATATTTTACCAAACTTACCACATTTAAATTAAAAAAGCATTTACTCTTCCATATTATTTGCTAGAAATATTATTTTAGTCAAATTATTTTTAATTTTAAAGTATCAGCATCAACTTTTATAAGCACTCAAAATTGAATTGAAGTAAATTTCTCAATAAAATAATGTTAAACAAGAGCCCATACAACGCGTATGTGCAACTGCACACAGAGGAATGGAAATGGAACAGAAGACGTGATCATACACGATTACACTAAGGAATAATAAACAAAA
The DNA here is from genome assembly GCA_902151455.1 of Timema bartmani. Classification (NCBI taxonomy): domain Eukaryota; kingdom Metazoa; phylum Arthropoda; class Insecta; order Phasmatodea; family Timematidae; genus Timema; species Timema bartmani. The sequence continues at coordinate 10,305 of CABFWB010000223.1, forward strand.
TACGAAACCCTTCAAATTTCTAATTGCTTATGATTCTTACATTTTCTTATACAATAAATTAAGTTACTGAAGCATATTTTGGGGAAATATTAGCATATTAAAACGGCGATTTTATTAACTTTTAATCAAGACATTTTAGAAACACTCTACAATAATGTAAAGTGATAGTGAAACAAGCGAACCTGAAAGGATAGGCTAGGCCTAGATCTAAACAAACACACTTCTCTATTTTCTTTCTACACTTTTACACTTCCCACTTCTTCAAACTTAAACAGTTGCACATTGTTTTGAATTTTAGGAAATATTTATTTTTCATATAAAGAGACATTAATGAAAAAATAATATTCCCAAAAATTCAAACTAATGTTTAACTGCGGAAGTTTTGAAGAAGTGGAAAAGTTTAAGAAGATATGAAGAGAGAATTGTGTTTGTTCCTATCCAGGCCCAACTTGAGCGATAAAATTTCATTACACAACTCCCTTCAGAGGGGAGTAAAGCCATCGGTCCCATTTCGACTTTGGCATGTAAGAAAACCTTGATAGGTATGTGAAAATACCTTTCCTGGCAAAATTGGTACCCTTTTGCTATCACTCATGGAAATTGTTGTGTGCTGATATAATCATTCGATTCAGAAAGTGCACATTAAATACCTCAAATTATATTAACAACTACAATAACAACAATGTGACACTAGCTCATTTTAAATGACATTTTAAGTATATTTGGGAAGCTATGAAACAAGGCTTTATTAAAAAGTTCTCTATATTTAGCTTTCCTCTAACAAATACAGTAATTTTTAATAGTCTCACCTTAGAAAATTTTAAGATATTTGAGAAATAGCAGCGAGCTTTCCTCTTTTCCTTTAGATTAGTATTTTAATTGTTTTCTTTCCACTCGTTATTATTGACATGACAAAAGGTGGGTTGTAGATGAAGAGTGAAAGGGAGTATAAGCTTATAAAGAATTGAGTAGTTCCAAAAATGACACAGACCATTGTATTTTAAGCTGTGTGGCCTGACAATGATTGATACTTTTTCGCTGATCTAGGTGACTTCCTCAATTTATTGGTATTATTCCTATTCTATGAGAAAGATGAGAATGAGAACTAATTTGCATGTCCCAAAATATTTTCTATGTAATCTCACACTTTCTGAATGGCTAAACTGATCATAAGGTGAGTATTGTTTCTTAATGCTTTCAGAAGCGCACAATAATATTGTTAAACTAATCAATTAATCATTCATAGCATAGTTTTTGCCTTTAAAATTCTTTTAGTAGAAGTAATACTAAGTTATTTTTGTTTCCTAGTCTGAGAAAAGAAAGCCTCTTGAGACAAAGAAGAAGCGCTTAGAAGGGCCAAGCATTGTGTTTGAATCTCGTATCAGTGAGCTTGAGGCTCAGCTTACCCAAACTAAACTTGACTTGAAGAAGGCTCTGGAAGAGGCTGACTTGTACAAGAAGAAACTGACAGATCAACATTACGGATCAGACCTGTCACATTCTTCAGGCTCACCTGACTCGCAAAGACAACAGATAGACACTTTACAGAGGTAAGTTGGAGTTGTGACACATTCGATTGCATTGAGTTTGAAATCGCTATTTATTATCAGTATAAAATGTGAATATACTTAAATTTTATTTTTGGTACTGGAAATATACTTTATTTTGTTTTGACTAGAGTATTGGAAATACTGTAAATACACCTGAATTTTGAATCAGATACTGGAAAAATACTAAGCCTCTTTTCATTGATTGACATGTTGGCTATGGCAGTTTGCATTAACATTTTGAGACCCCTGATGTTTATAATTTGAACACTGCTGAGATCTAGTTTTAGCATCCCTTGAATACACCCACTTGGCTGTCTTGTTTGCTACATAAGTAGTTGATCTTGTAGATGACCTTTCATTGGAAATGGTTGTCTCATTTGATGACCTTTTATTCTTAGTCTCTACCCTTCTCTACCCTCCTCCTCTACATGCTAGAGGAAGAAAGAAATAACTGTTTTGACCACACTAGCAGCCAACCTTCCTTCCAAACTTTGTCCCACCAGTAGCAACACAAAATACAAGGCTGACTGCCATGGAGATTAACAGTGATGACTCGCCGGAAACTGAGCCAGTTTAAACCCCACTTCAAAATATGGTGTAACCTGCGACCTGACCGACCTTGTCATTCCATTGGTACAATACCTCGTGTGTTCTTCACTCCCCCCCCCCCCCCCCCCCCCCACCCCCAGGTAACCCGAACCGAGATTAGAACCTCGATCTTCCATTCCTTAGCAGTCTAGAAGATACTAGCGCTTTAACTAACTACGCCACCGAGNCCATTACCCCTCCCCTTGCCAAAATTATATTTCGCAAGCTTTTGTCCTTTGTGTTAAACAAACTTTGATTTAAGTAACATGGGAGTATCTTCATTCAGATTCATGCTAAGGGAAGAACCATATTGACAGAGTGAAAGCAAAAACAAATTGACTTGGTCCTAGTAGCCTACACGGTGAAGGTATACATTCTAGTACTAATGGCCATGAAGTAGTGAGCTCTTAGTCAAATAATGACACATCCTTCTGCTAGAAGTTTTTCTACTTATAGTGATCTTTTTGAAGTAATGTTGTTTGATAGTGATATTTCCCAGAAATTCCAAATGCATAAAGATAAACTTGAATATGTCATTGTGTATGGACTAAGTTCTTTTTTCAAGAGGGTGGTTGCAAATATTGTAAAGCAATGCTCATTTTACTGCATTGTTGTTCACTTCTGGAATGAAAATGAAATTCATACAAGATGTTTAATATCTTTTTAGATCTTGCAACAGCTCAAGATATATTAATGAACTTTATATCTGCTCTAAAAGAAGAGGGTTTGGATCTTTAAAAAAATGCTTAAAGTTTCCATGGATGAGCTAAATGTAAACCTAACATTTTTAAATGATCACATAAGTTACTTGAAGTAAAATTCTCCACAACATCCTGAGTTGGTGAAATTAGGAACTTGTACCTTACACATTGTTCATGATGTTTACATAACTGCACATGCTAACTCTAGTTGGGCAATTAACCAATTTTTGAGCTCACTCAATTATTTCGTTAAAGATTTTCCAAAAAGACCTGCAGACTAACAAAGAAAAACAGGATCATCTCTTTTCCCAATGAAGTTTTGTTTCATTAGGTGGCAGAGGAGATATGCGGAAGAATGACCATAGAGAGAAGATGGAAGGAAACTCCATGGTGGAACGAAAAGGTCAAGGAAGGAGTGAATGCTAAGAGCAAAGCTTTTAGAGAATGGTTCACAAAAGGAACAAGTGAGACTGAGGATAGGTATAGGGAGAAAAAGAGAAATGTAAAGGAGATAATAAGAGAAGGGAGAAAAACATGGATGGAAGAATGGACAAAAGTGCTACAGATGTATGTGGAAGGAAGCAAGAAGATATTGTTTAGTCAAGTGAGCCAAAGGAGGAGGGAAAATAGGAAATAAATCCGAATGATGGATGAAAAAGGAAGGATAATGTAGATGGATAAGGAGTTAAAGAAGCTGTGGAAATCATATTTTGGGGGATTGTTGAACCCAGAGGAGGAAGGATTGGTATGGATGGAAGAATAAGAAGCGAAATAAATGGATGAAGAGATGGAGGGAATAGCAGACATAACCTGGAAGGAGGTAGAAGATGCCTTGAAAAGGATGAGGAAGGGAAATAACACCTGGAGTGGATGAACTCACGGTGGAAATGATAACAACAGCAGGAGAAGTGGGTCTCCAGTGGTGGTTTGGAGTAGTAAGGGCAGTGTGGAGGGAGAATAAAGTGCCAGAGGATTGGATTGGACAAAAAGTATTATATTACCGATATTCAAGAAAGGGGATAGGAAGGGGTGTGAAAATTATAGAGGCATAACACTGATGTCTCAATGTGTGAAAATGTATGGAAAGATTCTTTAAAGGAGAGTGAGATAAAGTGTGAAGGGAAGATGGAGTGAGGAACAAAAGGGGCTTAGAGAGAAGAGGTTGACGATAGATTTAATATTTGGAAATTGGGAATTAGACAGTTGATGGAAAAAAGATATGAGTTTGTAAAGGATCTGGTAATGACATTTATGGAAGTAGAAAAAGCTTATGAGAGTGTAGATAGAAATAAAGTATGGAAAGCAATGTAGTTGGCTAGAGTAGAAAGAGGAGTGGCTAGGAGAGTAAGGAATATGTATGATGATAACATGAGTTGTGTAAAGATGGGCAGAGGGGGGACAGAGTTGTTCCAATTAAAAAATGAAGTCAAGCAGGGAAGTGCCCTCTCTCCCTTACTATTTGTATTGCTGATGGAAATGATAATGAATAGAGTGGCAGGGAAACTGGGTGGGGAGGAAATTAAAGCAAAGATGTTTGTAGATAACTTGATGGTATGGAGGGAAAAGGAAGAGGAAGTACAGGAACAACTGCAGGAATGGAATGAGGAGGTGAAAAAGTGTGGTATGAAACTTAGTATGGTGAAAAGGGAAGTGATGGTGATGACAAGGCAGAGAACAAGGCCAAGAAAGGTGATAAAACTGGATGGGATAGATTTAAAAGAAGCAAAGTGCATAAAGTATCTTGGTAGTGTGATTTAGGCAAAAGGGGACAGCAGGGCAAGGTTTCTTACAAGAGTGTAAGAGACCCACTATGGAAAAGAGAAGTGCCCCTGAAGTGTAAGGAAGTGCTATATAGAACATACTTCATACCCATAGTTACGTATGCGGAGGAAGCTTGGACTTTGGATAAAAGAAAAACTAGGAAAATAGAGGCCATGGGAATTAAGTTTTTGAGGATCATGCTAGTTGTCACCAGAAGAGATAGGATTAGGAATGAAGATGTAAAGTCAAGAGTCGGTGTACAGGGGGTAAATGAGATAGTTGAGGAAGCAGGGATGAGATGGTTTGGACACGTAATGAGGATGGAAGGGGAGAGGATTCCAAGAAGCTTAATGGATATGAAGTATGTAGGGAAGAGAGAGAGAGAGCAATGTCTAACAAGAATCTTGTAAAATCTGATAAAGCAAATCTTTGAAGGATTAACAGCAAAGTTAAGATTCATGCTGTAAGTTTTAATTAAGTTGGAGAAATTTCTCACTGAATATTAGAGCAACCAACTTCTATTGCCATTTACCAGTATATTTCCAGATCTAAGTAAACTAATTGCACACTTTATGAACGGAATGTCACACAACTACAACATACTTGCAATATTCAACTAGACAAAACTATTTTCAAATTCCAAGTGTGTTTATACATAGGGCTACATGTTCCAAAATAAAATACATTATTGAAAAATTAGATATTCTTAAAAGCCAGGGAATAAATAAAATTAGAATCAAAGATTTGAAAATTATCAACAGTCAAACTACCCTGTTAATAACAAAACTAATTAATTTAAGTATACATCATGGTGAAATTCCCTAAAAACTTAAAACTGCAATTATTAGACCAGTTTATAAAAAAGAGAAGCACTCGGATTATGGAAATTATAGACCTATAGGCCATAGCAATTCTACCCGTTCTAGACAAAATAATGTAAAAATATGTTGCCAATTGCCTGGTAAATTATTTAGATAAATATAGAATAATTGAACACAAATAATATTTTTACATCCATTACTGTTTCCAATCCTACACCTTACCTCAGTCGCTAGCGTGTCTGACTACTGAGCAAAGGCTACCGTGTTTGATTCCCGGCATGGCCGAAAAATGTATCATTGATGAAATATAGGTTTACCCTTTTACATTGATAAATTAACATCCAGGGATTGGATGTTGTGCTTGTCCTAGTTTTAAGTTAGATTATAAGTCAAATGAAGCTACGACAGACCTAGCCAGCCAGTAGTGGAAAATATATAACTTGAATTAAAAAAACTGCCCCAGGCCACAGGCTGGAAACAGTAATGGATGTAAAAAAAATTACTGTTTCCGGCTTGTGGCCTGGGCCAGTTTTTTTAATTCAAGTTATATATTTTCCACTACCTGCTTGCATTCAGTCCCCGGTCATTAATTTATCACTGTAAAGGGGTAAACTAACATTTCACCAATGATAAATTTCTCGGCCATGCCAGGAATCTAACCCGAAACCCTTAGCTCAGTAGACAGACACACTACTAACTGAGCTGAGGTGTCAGACACCAAAAACAATATGGATTAAAAAAAAGGTACTGAAATACTTTTACATACTTTTACTAATGAAATGCTAGAGAATTTAAATGAAAACAAACACATTGCTATAGCATTTACGACATATCAAAAGTCTTTGGTATGTTAGATAAACTTATTTTACTAGAATCACTTTATAAAATTGGTATCAGAGGTAATATTTAGGAATGGTGTAGAAATTAACAAACAAATAGGAACATAATTATTAAGATAAATAATATAGAATGTGAAAAATTGGGTATAAATATTGAAATACCACAAGGCTTTATACTTAGGTTAATACTATTCTTAATACAAGAACAATGGCAACACAATGGTGTATGTTGTACCTAAAATTGTTGATAGAGCTAAATACTGTTGCAGGAAGATTTTAACAGGATGCAAAACTGGACTCACAATAATAAATTAATAATTCACATTCACATTAAAAAAAGAAATAATGCATGTCAGACTACTCCATATTAAAAAGTATAAATTATATATGAAAGTGTAAGGTCACTACTTTATTTGGGTGTAGCCAACCCTAACTACAGCACTACCGCGGCACCGTAGGGACTTACATGGTTGGGATGGACCTCGAGTGGTAGGGGTTGGAATGGATGGTTCGTGGGGATTGAAACTTGAGAGTGAGTCCAATAATGTATATTTATTAATCTATTCATGTGACTAAACTACTACATAAGTAAGATCTCCCGTGACGAGGGAGCAGGCGCACTAGTGGGACTTGCAAACCTTCCTCTAGACACGCGATCAACCCTCCGGCGGGGTGAACCACCAGATCACATTTTTATCGTCATTCGTCAGTCGTGCTCGATATCGACCCACATGTACTCAGCATGGCTCCAAACACTCAACACCCATGTGTTATTCTCACACACAAACTTGCTGATCTCCATATTCCACCAGCCAGGAAGGTCCATCGGTCACATCGTGCTCGCTCGTCAACAGGATGCAATCTATCTGAGATATATGCTATTATCAGCAGGATGGCAACCCAACACTCTTGACTTCCAAGGAAATATACAAGCGCAGGTTAACATCTTGCCAGAATAAACCTTAAAAATAATTATGCTCTTACAAAAAGTTATTACTTAGAATGTTTACATAATATGAAACCACTAGTGATGTGACAGATATGAAACACAGGGAGTTAGAGAGTAATCAGTTAATCAAATTCAGGAAATATAGAGTTATTGCCCAATTTTCTTACGATTAAATGTTTGAAAGGGCTCCTTTCCTACTAAAATCCCACTATAATCAGGGATTGGTTAATGAGAAATGTTACTATTAAAAATATTAAACAAGAAAGTCTACGTGAGAAGAAAGTTTAGGGTCTTAAATATTTTTGAATTCTACTCTAATTACCATAAAATTGGTTAGCAAATAAATTGTCATAGCATACAACACAAAATTTACATTGCTTACCTTCCAAACTAAAAGAGTTTGTTAATGTGTTTGAATTCCTTGCCAAGCTAGCATATTATTCAAGCTTTGACCTGACAAAGGCAAATTGCAGTCTCAAAACATGCTGAACTTTAATGATCGAGTAGCTAATAAACCTGCTACGGGCAAGTTGTTATAACATGTGAGAAATTATATGATCAACGTGATAATGAAAGTAAAGTGTATTGTCTAAGACAGCATTATTCATCAGATGTGCCACGGCAGTTTGGGGGAAGTAAAAAATAAATTAGAAAAAAATCAAGGAATAAAAAGATATCTTTTTAAATCCTTGATAAACACTATTTTGAAAAATAATAAATTATTAGAATTTTAGCTATTGAACTTTTAAACACTCGTACTACTCATTAATACTAGTTTTTTTTAATGATACAATCTCCTTTAAAAACTGACGGTGTCCCTAGACAAATTTATCACCTTGCTCTTTGTGCTGAGAGTTGAAAAAAATTGAGAATTGCTGGACTAAGAGAACACCACAAGGAAACATTCTATAATATCACTGTCTATTTTATAAGTTAAACAAATAATATTGTCGATTTTTCTCATATTTAATTGAGAAATAAGCTTATAATTACAAACATTGGTTCTTATCCTTTCTTATTTTACAGGTATTATAATAGATTTTTTCCATGCAATATAGAAAGTTTCACTTGAGAGACTAATGTTGAAAATACATGCAGTTATTTTTTATTCGTGTCTAACTACATGATTTTTTTTACTCTCACAAAGTATTTAAGCTCCTATTTTATATTTGAGTAATTTAAATGTGCAAGATTTGAATACACACTTGAAAGACTTTGTGAATATAATCCTTTGAAAGCCAGGGCCGAATTTAGAGCTAAAACTCAAAATTGAAGGCCCCAGGGCTATACGAAATTGGAGCTCCCACCATTAAACAAGTTCAGTATATTTTTCTTTTCAATGTTATATAATTTTTTCATTGCATAATTAACTGTTAAAGATCAATGTTAAAATAATATAATGAATTATTGCCTGTTAGCTTGGAAATGTTTAAGACAGTGCAGAATTAATCTACAATATTTTATTTACTGATAAGTGTACAGATTTATGTTAAATATATTATTTAAATAAAGAAATAATAATAATAACACAATAAATTATATTTTTAAACAAAAATTAGCCATAAATAAGTGATATTTTGTCAGAAATAAATAAAAATTGTAAGTTTTAATCTTTTTTCAAACTATAGAGCCAAAAGATATTTTTTTTTGTATTTCAACAGTTTGTGGAGGCTCTGGGGCGTCAGTTCCTATCACCCTCCCTTAAATTTATTTCACTGATTCACTTGCCACAAAATTAAATTCACTTAATTTAAGTTTCCTCTTTCCCTTGCATGCTGTGGCTGAATGGCTTGTCTCGTGATAGATTTTGTAGTTGTACTGTTAATATGTAGACTAATTTAGTGTATGATAATTCCAGAGAAAAAGACGAGTTGAGTGACAAGGTATTGAAACTTCAAGCAACTCTGACACAGTTCCGAGAGAAAGAAGCTGATGCCTCACTCAAAGCAAAAAGGAGCCTTGATGTTGTAGATCAAACACAATTTGAAAAGGCACAGGTACTTCAGATTGCCAGTAATATAATTGTGTTGTGTGTGTTCATATGTGAATTCATACTTGCATGAATACGTGGAATTTGGTGTATCACACAAGCAATTTTCATTTAATTGTTGTCTAGAACCAATTATATTCTGTTCATTTCAAGGCTTTTTTTAGAGATGGGGCCAATCCTTTATTTTTTAATCCAAATCTTTAATTTTCTTTCGAATCTTGAATTTTAATTCAAATCCATCAATCTTAAAAAATGTAGAGGTTTGGTTAAAGTAAAAATATTTAATATCAAATATAAAAATAGCTGTTTAAGGCTCGGTACCACTGACAAATACTATTTTGTTTGTCATGTCCAGAACGTCATAAATAAATAGTACGGTGCACCGCACAGGCTTTCTCCAGCTTATATCAAAATAGGCATTTACTAAAAACTCGTAAGATTTGTAAAACAAAATACTAGGTCCATACATTGTTGTAGAAACACTACAACAAAGATCGTAAATGAAATAATATACATTGTTACTTATTCTATGGTATTAGGAACTAGTGTAACGAGCCGAAACATCATAATTTCTCATCTTGCGTAAGGGTGTCGTCTGGGAAGCTCTCGTCAGTCTTGTAGCTATGTCATATTGAACTGCATTGATAGGATGTTACTTTAAGAAAAATACTTGTTCACTTGTTGATATTTATTTAAATGCATACATATTGTTTGTTACCTCATTTAACACTCAAACATGTTGATAATATACATTTTATAATGATAGTTCAAAACACGGCTGTTCCACATAACGATTCAGTGGGGAGGACGAGTACAAAACTATGCCGTCTTTGAAAGCTTGGGTTTGTATTCCCCGTAGTTTTGTACTCTCAAACCCAGGTCATTACTTGATTTCTTTCCATCTACCAATGGGGTTATTCTATCTGAGTGCGAACACTAAAAATAGGTGTGGCTTAACTATCCACCTGCTCTTAAATATTTTGTAATATAACCTGGAAATAAACCATGTTTCGGACACGTGCATGTAAAAGAAAGAAAAATAGAAACACGGCTGTCTTTTAGAAAAGATGAATTTAATTTAAAATAACTGAAAATAAGAAAAATGAAAATATTTACTTTAAAATAAGATTTTAAATCTTAATAAGGACTGAAAAATCAATGTCATTACACTAGAAACACTGTTACAGAAAAATTAAGAAATGAGAAACATCTTTGTCCACCAAAGCGCATGAGAATAAAATTAATTTTCAAAGACCTAAATTAAAAAGTACCATATATATTTGCTTGTAGCTCAGAAATTACCATTGGTTTTACTATAATAAATTTCAAAGAAAAGATTCTTATCTTTAATAGTACTACAACTTTACTATTATAAATTATTTCATACCTCAAATAGTTTCAGAGAAATTTTGAAAATTAGAAAATTTCCCTCATGTAAAGTACCTTTAAAGTTATTTTCATAAGAAAATGAGGATCGCCATCTTGTTTAAAATGATAAACAGTGTCTAGATATAAAATTTAATCAAAATTGTTAAAGCGAATTTCTAGAAAATGGATTTTTTCTCTTTTTGTCCTTCAGTACACTACCCTTAAATTTAGGGTTAGATATCTAATTCCAAAAACCCTTCGGAGAGGGGGGGGGGGCTTATAAAAACCCTAGATATCAAGTTTTAGCCCAAATGATAAAATAGTTTCAGCTCTAGCCCAAGGTACAGATGGACAGATAGTATTGCGAAAACAATTTTTTGTTTTGTTTTAGGGGGTCATGAAACTTTGACATTTATCAAAATCTCAAGTTTAATTTTTTTGACGATCACAATACTCTCTCTCCAAGGTGTTAAGAGAAAGTAAAAACAAGAATTTTTTTTTAGTAAATCAGTTATATTGAAACAATTTTGTCTTTTTGTGATTTTGTTAATCTCTTAGTCACCAATTGCTTAACATTTTCAAATAGACTCAAGATCTTCATAAATGTATTTGAGATTCCCCCCCACCCCCCACAAATCTTGAATCTCTCGAATACCATAGGATTTGAGGAATTCGAGGAATCGAAGTTATGAGCGTCCTATCTAATTTATTTAAATTCATTTTTTGTGAAAAATGCTCTTTATATAACAATATAAACCATTCTCATTTTATCATCAATAAAAATTAATAATATAATCAAGCATGTATTTAATTATTAAAAGTGTATTCACTAGACCAACAATAATATTTGTTTCTCAAGTTGATGAACTCTGTTCTAAATATTAACGTTATGCTAGCCCCAGTTGTCCCTCGCACAGGCTGACTTGGAAGTGCGCCGCCTGAAAGAAGAACTTGACCGCCAACACGACAAGCTGCGAGAACTGTTACAGGAACAAGCTCGTAAGATCCAAGACGAGCGCACACAGGCTGAGCGTAGGTACGCACAACAGGTAGAGCAACTGAGTACAGAACTTGCTGCACAGTGGGATAACTCGTCAAGGCTGCAACTAGAGCTGGAGAAACAGCGCCGCACAGAGCAGGAGCTACGCAGGGATCTGCAGCAGAAGATAGCCACTTTGGAAGAACTCAAGAAGGAACTTTCCTCAAAGACTTGTGAGTAGCTTACTTGCATGTTCGTCAATCAATAAAAATGCTTGAAAATATTAAAGTCATTTCCTTTATCTTTTTTTTTTACACTTTTTCTTCATTTTTTGTTCATCTAAATCTTTTTATGTTCCTATCTATTTTAAAATTGAGGTTTATAAAATTATCTACTGTATTTTTAATATTCACTACAAAAATTGCTACTTCCTAAGTATTGTCTGTCTTTTTACTTATGAGGTATATTTGTTTTAATACAAGTATGGAAATGTCTGATTAAATGTGTGGTCCTTGGTCATGACTGCCGATCTCGAGGCTGCTTAATAATTGGAGGATCTTCAAGAATGTGGTACAGTTGGCACAATTTTAATCTTTGGTAACTGCTTTGCACTGTTTGTGTGTATTCTTCAAAACTTAGATGGGGATCCTTTTTAAGATAAATACAAATATGAATTAGATACCAGCAGTGATGTTGGGGATTATGATATCTAAAGTATTAAGTGTGTATGGGGCTGTGCCCAAAATGATTTGTAAGAGTAAAGGTCAAATATGTGTGTGTCTATGCCCTTAAATATTCCTTTCTCTTCCTTGAATGTGTGATAGTGGGGGATAACTTCCAGTGACAAGTCCGACTTGTTCCGTCTCATTAGTGCATGCTTAGCAGACTTATAAAAAAAGCCGTCATTAGTGTAATTTAGATCCTTTTCTCTTACATAGCTGCTTTACTTTTAACTATAAAACCCACTTCTCGGTTGGACGGATTGAGTTGCTTTAGGCAATTCCTGAACTTTGGTGATAAAAGAAGAAAAGATAGAAACTATATTATTGTAGCAATACTTGTTTATTTTCATTTTAACATTCTGGTGCTATCTACATACCTACTTGTAGTGTGTTTGTTCTTCAGCGGGCCTTCAGAGTGAAGTGATGCAAGCCGCGGCTGAGCGAGGCTCTGTGGAGCAGGAACTAGCGGTCAGTAGAATGACAGCTGAGCGGGCGGAGCGGGATGCTCGCCAGGAGACCTCTAGGCTTCAGGCGGAAGTAACAGCTCTGCGCCAGCGCCTAGACCGCGCAGATGCTGATGTCATGCACAGCCGCCGCGAGAACTTGCGACTAGCAGAACAGGTCGCGTCATTGGAAAGAGAGGTGAGGATTGAACTGAATTAATTTAAACATTTTATTATTTTTAACTATACATTTATATTATTTCTTGTGCCCCTTATCAGATGAAACCTTAAATCAAGAGTCTTTAATATAATTTTCAAGTGAGCTGCATTAACATAATAATTGAGATCTTGATTTTGATTTGGTGTAGAAAAATAAACTTTTCACATTTTAATCCTGAAAATTTTAAGTATATTTTACTCTTCTTTTTATAAGTAAAAATACAGCCCTATAGCTGATCTGCTCAACATTTCTGTGGAGTAAATAATCGGAATTTGTAAATGTTTTAATACACTTCAAATGTAAGAAAGAAGTGTTGATAGCAACATTATTAGTAACTTCGAAACAAGCCTCAAACCTGTCTCGCATTTTGTGAATCTGTCAAGGCATATTCTGCAATTAACTAGAATGGATACCTTCTTGTGCTTTTAATTGTGCAAAATTAGCTATTTCACTTTAGCAACAATTTGTTATTCAAACAAATTGGATTATGTTTTCATAAAGATATATTGTATTCATCAGACTGAATGGTTTATCTCAAAGCTTAACTAGGTCTACTTTGTGAAAAGGGAGACATATGTTCAGAAAGTGCTCACTAGGCTAAATTTCTTATGTGTTAGTACTAAGACAATTTCAAACAAAGAATTGTATAGCGATCAATTCAGGATGCCACTGTCAAGAGAATCTTTAAACAATGCTTTTAGAAGGTTAGTCAGATGAGGTACAATGAAAGTGTTTAGTTTGTGAAGAATTGATAAGTTTTAGTTTCTTCAGAGTAGCATTACAAATGTTTCCTTTCAGCTAAATCTATCCAAAATGTTACGTGAGAATAATGATAAAGGGCCATCAGGAAGTTCTGTTTCACCAAGTAAGACTGGGCCGAGAGAGAAAGAGCTTACATCGATGATCATGGACATGGACTCCAAGCATGGTGAGTGTGCATTGCTGTGAAATCTCTGTAAAGGGAGAATATTATCTACATGTGCCTTATTACTCTTCTTTGCTACATATATCATCATCATCATCATCATCATCATCTCTTTCCAGCCTGTGGCCAGATCAGTTTAGTAAAATGCCTCAATTTTTCTTCATGACAGCTAAAATGCTCCTCGCAAACCTCATTCCCATGGTCTTCACTTTCTTAGTCTCTTACATTCATTGTTCATGTTTCTGCTGTATATGTGACACTGGGTACAAAGTAAACCCTGTACAACACTTCTTTACACTTCCAGGGCACTTATCTTCTCCATAGCAGGTCTCTTACACACCTATAGAACAACTCTCCCTGCTGTCTTCTTTTCATTAGATCCTCTTTACTTCCACTTTTCACCTCAATCACATGTATTGAAGATATATTTTAACATTTATTATAATATTGAGAGTGTGTAAAGCTTAGAAATGCCAAAGTTGAAGCTCAAATCTCTTTTACTTTGACGTGATACCCACAATAACCTTTATTTATATCTTCGAAAAGTTTCTAACAAACTTGACACCCACAATAACCTTTATTTATATCACCGAAAATTTTCTAAAAACAAAAACAAAAAAACTTTGATATTATATTACAAAAAGATTTAAAATATCTCATTAAATATTATATTTTTCAACATATAATCACCATACAAATCTTTTTAGCTGTGCTATTTTCCTTGCGTCCAATTTATAACATATCCAATATTTAGTCCTTGATATTCTTACTCGTTGAAATTATCTATGATGAATTTACAAGTGCAATTTTGATACAGAATTTTTTCAAGGCTTTTTAAATTTTTACATTCCTATACAAAATGTTTGATACAATAAATATACAAGGTGGAAAACAATTACCAAATTTAATATTAAAAAACCAGGTCTGTGTTAGAATGACATTTTGACTTCAGGAATTTTCGGGTGGGAAATGGTAATTTCCTGCAAAAATGGGACGGAAAATAGGGTGAAAAAAAATTAAAAGCAATTTTTTCACTTTAGACTTATATCTATATTTCATACTTATAATTTTTATCAAAACTAAGCCTTCTCATTCATTAAAAAATATTTAAAAAAATTAGAAGCTTTTGGCAATTTTATCAGAAAGGGGCCAACTTTTATAATTGAAATTAAGTTAAAAAATAATGGTAGTTTTAAAAATTGTTTGGGTTTTTGCCTAGGCCAAAAAAAAAACCTTTCTTCGACTTCACCTCGCCTTTAAAAAGTGACCTTTGCATACCTATCTAAAATATTAAATATAACAATTTTTTTGAGACAGGCAGACCTGAATAAAACAATAGAATTCCTCTTAAAATTAGTACAGAAAAGTTTAATTGTTTTAAAGAACTAGTGTTACTCATGCTAAATGAGCACATGTATGAAACATATTACATTTACATATCTCATATGTTAATAAATGCTATTTTTTATTACTTGACATTGCTCTTTCCTATCATTACCAAGATATAGCATTACAGGCGCTAAATATGCGACACAGCTCTGCTGAGCTTGGTATACTGTTCATATTCCCTTGTTATTGCCACTGTACTTTAGTGAATAAAAGGGATAAGGCCTAATCTGTAAGGTTAAAGATATTTTTTCTGGAATGCTCATTGAACAACACAAGTTTTGAATACAATGATTTAATTGTTACTGACAGCTTTACTTAAGAGTTCCTTAATCCTTAATTATACTAAAACAATGTTCAGTATTTTATTATTAAACACTGCGCACTTCAATGCCAAAGAATAGAAGTGTGCAAATTGTGTTATCACTTTCATATAATTTTGTTATGTAGTTAAGATTAAGATAACCATAATAAAGACAAACACGCCTCAATGGCCGAATGGTCTAAGGCGTCACTCGGGATAAGATACATTGGAAGAAATAATCATGAATACCATGGTATATGGAATACTGTCAAGAGAATAAATGAACAAAATTGCTTTTATTGCTGTTGAAAAAGACATATTAATTATTGTTCTCCAAAATGTTTGTATATTATTCAATTCATCATTTTCACAGTTGAAAGTAGTAATGTAAAATGATGTGTGGTGTGTTAAATCAACTAAGAAGAGATAATTAAAAATGGGGATTACCTATGTCTGACTGAATCTTGTTCTTGTGTTCAAGAACATATTATAAATTCAGCCATTCAACATATCAACGTGCATGGGAATTGCACATTTTGTTTTCGCCTTCACATCAGATTCCTTGAAATTGATATTAAGTAACACATTAGTTTGGTAATATTGCATTGGTATTTATTTCTGTTTAGATTTTTTTTTGTTGTGAATTTGTTATATTTGTTGACTAGATTGTTAAGCTTTTATGTGGTTTGTAATTTCTTTTTACAGGTTTTTCATTTAATCATTTATTTTACACCTTTTGTTTGTAGAGACAAAACAAATCATAACACATTTTTGTACTCTTTAAAACAAGACACAAAACTCTTAACTCTAAACATTACTTTTATAAACATGAAACAATTGCAATCATATTATTGCTAACCAATTGTTCGGCATAATTGTTAAAATCTCTATTGCATAATGTCTTTGGCTTGGCTTTCTGGTGGCTTATTTTTATTTTTGGTTAGGATTTATTCGCTATCAAATTTAAAAATGCATCATTACATTAACTAAGATGCTGTAAAACACAAAATAAATACACTTTAAGGATTTCATTGGAAATTTATTTATACAAAAAAGTTATGAAATGCCACAGACTGATACAAAGACCAAATAAAAAAGATTCAAGAAAAAGGAAAGTGTCAATATTATCATTGAGTCTAAAAATAATTTACAAATCTTTGAACTATTGTCATTCTGATGGCGGCAGAAAATAGAGTTGTAGCTATACCGAAGAAACAACTATTTGTTCGTAAACTCGGGCTGTTTCGTTTAAATAAATCTAAATTACATCTACCCTTCGAATTTGGGAGCCGGTCTGCTAGAAGAAATTATAAGAAAATAAGGGTCTATTTTGAATCCCTTTTCAGTCCAAACTGTTGCTGAACTTGAGAGTATGATACAATCCCAGAACCAAGTCATGGAAAAATTGAAAGATGAGTGTCACTTGCTTACACAGAAGCTGGAAGAATCCTCCGTACGCCACAAGTAAGCGTAATATCTCACATGTACACTCACAAACAGTGGTCTTCAATGTCTTCCGAACTCAAATGTTCACTCTCAATGTTGGCAGGCACAGCTCGTGGATGGTTGCCACTACTGTCCCCTCCCCTTCATCATCCATTTGATCAACAGAACACAAAATATAGCTCAAAAGGACAAATTTGGTACTGAATGGGAGGAAACAGTTTACTAGGACAGTCTTGACAAGCCTGTGGCTCGCCTTGGTAACAATCCACGAGGCGCACTCTAAAAATATTTTACCAACCTGGCATACTTTTATGTCCTTGAAAATTTGTGTTATTGGGCCATTTACACTTTCATCACATGAACGTAAAATTATATTTACATATTCAAGCGTAACAACGGGAATATCTTTGATTCATTTTGTTAGCAAAAGTCAATCCTAAACTCAGCATTGAAGATCACTTTTATTTAAGTTATTTTATGCTGTAAATACATTAGCACATTTCAGAATTTAAAATTAGACAAAAAAGCTGTGTAGAAGCTTACAACTTATGTTTTAAGACTAGAGCTTCAGTTTGTTCTAATTCCAATTAACTATCGGCATAACAACTAGACCACTACTATCCTTTATACATATTCCTATCTAAATACACTATTTAAAACCAACTAAACATGCATGTTTTATTTTACATAGATTTCACATATTTTAGTTATTTTTTTTAGTTGTAATTTATTCATGTATAAAATATTTTGCTTATTGTTATTTCTGTTGATTGGCTGAATTTATAGTTGTGGATCCAAAGTTCCAAATAAAAAGTTGAACAAAGTATTTATGTTTAGGTGTTATATTTTAATGGAAGATTTTAAAACTAGAGCAATCTTTCGTGCATTTGATTTGGGAGATGTTTGAGAAATAAAACTGGAAGTTCCACGATTAAAAATAATAAATAGTATATCTACTTTAGAGTTGGGTTGAATCCACTATTTTATAAAGCCCAATTTCCGCTTTACCTTTGAGTTCTGAATCTCGAATTCGAATCTGAATCTTAGAAAAATTTGAACATAAAAGGAAATATAAATATAATGGAATAATATAAAATGAAAATAGTAACTAAATGTTAACATTCTCTCCTATAATCCATTCATTATAACATTTAAACATTCAGTTAAGTGTTAAATTACTGGTCTGAGGTCTGGTTGTTAAATTCATCCTATAATTATTATTGGTTTTGAACCATCACCAAGCAGTATTAGAACTCTAAAACAAAATTCAAATGAAAAACTGAAAACTTTTTTTACTATAGATTTGAGTCTTGAATCCTCACTATTTCTTCTCCATCTGTGAATCTGTCCTGAGACAGGAATCATCTGGACATATTCTATTTTCTTCGGGTCCTGAGCTTCTTCTTTTGTACTTTTGTAGCTTCTTCCTTTCTTGATATATGTTAGTATTCCAAACCTTCTTCTTCCACTTTTTACCTCTATCTTCCCTCCATGATCCTCCTCATTACACAATCCCTACATAATGTGTGACCCAACCAAGACTTTTTCTCTTAGTATCCTTATCAGGCTCCTTTCCTCTCCTACCCTCCGCACCATTTCCTCATTCATCATCCTCTAAATCCATTTCACCTCTTCCACTATTTGCCGTAACCACATTTCAAAACCCTCCAAATAAATACCTTTATCCCCCTCTTTCTGATTGTCCACGTCTCAGATTCATGTCATCACACTCCACATGAAACACTTTGCAAACCTCTTTCTTAACTCAGTCATATTCTTCCCGCTGTCAGTAATCCCCTCACCCTTCCATAAGGGGTGCAGAATATGTCCGAACGCGCGAACGAGGTTCGGGGGAAATTTGGGGCAGGGAAAATCCCAACAATTTTGCTGACGTTTTTGGTAAATTCTAGTTCTGATATGGTAATTTCATTTGTATGAAAAACTAAGGCCGAGGACACCCAATGCCCGAAACTATCAGTATGTGCCATAGTGAGGCAGTGTCGGTGTAAGCACAAAGAGTTGCAGTGTCTAGGAGATAAGATAATGTGTCAAGAGTTCTAGATAAGAGGTCAGAGGTTGAGATAAGGGGCAAAGGAAAAAATCTAATAATTCAACCTGGCTAATGGCGTGATTGAGTGATGAGACATCAGTCACCTACCCTACCGCGGGTGTTTGGTAGCTATGGCGGGCAGACGGTGGAGGGTAGGGAAGGGTGAGCGACGTTTTGTTTTAGTTTGAATTCAGTCACCCGTTATATCACGGCCTAATTGCACAGCGATGTGCACACAATTTATTTAAATTCGTGACATGCGTATTGTAATAATTGTGTAGCAATGAAATTGTTGCTTTTAGTGGACTTATTAAGGTTTGTACATTGTACAATAGATAAATGTTTATGAAAAAATTAGATGGTTTAGTGAAACAAATGTTTACTATGTCGACTTTTAAGAGCAAACAGCTCATTTCTTCCGTTCACCCACCTCCCCTCTCACCACCCCATTATGTCCTATCCTGTGTACAGCTGCTCTATCAATCTTCTATCCTTCCAATCTATACTAATGTTTTTCAAAATCTGCAAAACAAAACAAAACAAACAAACAAACAAACATACTGTTCACATCCAAAACTCGTTTTGCTAGCATTCTCAGACACTCAACTCTATCTCTGGTCCCTCTTCCCTTTCTAAAACCAAACTGGTCTTCTCCAACATGTTCCTCTATTTTCCTTTTTATTCTCCTCAGTGCTATCCTTGTCACAGCCTTGGTAATATGACATATTATAAAACTAATTGTTCTATAGTTTTTTTATTCTTTGGCATTGCACTTCTTTGTTAAAGGAAGCAGAATGGTCTTAAATAGATCTTTTGGCCAAATTCAGTTTGATTGGTTAGTCATTTTACTGCACCATTCCCCAAGGCCTTGTGGCTAGTTTTTTATTGTGCCATTCTCTAAGGCCTTAAGTGCCTCAGATGGTATTCGGTCACATCCCATCGCTTTTCTTTTCCTGAGATCTTGAATAGCTTTTCCAACTTCCCATCTTTTTATCCTCGGTCCACGCTCCTCCTCATCACACTCCAGCTCTTCTTCCAACACCAGTCCTCTATGATCTGCCTGAGAATCATATAGCTCCTCTATGTATCCCAACCATACCTCCTTGTTTTCTTCTGAGCTGATGTTATCATTCCTTGTTCAGCATTCCTTGATTGCTTATTTTTCTTGGTTCTATCCTCGTAAAACTCTTGGCTGTTCAATACAATTCTTCAATTTTTCCTTGCTTTTTCAATACTTCCACCTTTTCACACCGTCTCTCCATCCACTCCTCCCTGGTCCTGTCAGTCACTTCTCAACTCGTTCAATTTTCTATATTGTCTTTTTCCTTCTTCTGATAAATAATTTTTCCATCACCTGTGTCCATCCATTTTATCGAGCATGTCCTGCATGATCCACCCCTTCTGGTTTCCTCTTATTCTTGCTTCTCCAATTTCCTCTTCTAACGTCCTTAACATTGCGTTCTTGATGATGTCCCATTCTTCTGATATAACTGTACTCTGCCTTGATCTTTCCAGCTTTTCTTCCATGCTTCTTTTATGGACCCCAACATCTTCGATTTTTAGTTTTGCCACATCCCACTTTCTTATAGGCTGTTTCTTTTTAACATGCTTCAGCCGTTTTCTTTATCTACCACAAGCAGGTTGTGGTATGTATCGGCTTCCGCTCCAGGAAATGTGTTTGCCATCTTAACACTGTTTTTGAACCGCTGGTTTATTATAATGAAGTCTACCTGATACTTGTATTTATCACCAGGGCTCTTCCATGTCTAGAATCTTCATTGATGGTTCTTGAACCAGGTGTTGGCAATCCAGAGATCAAGGCTCTCACAGAATTCTACCAATCGCTCTCCTCTTTTGTTCCGTCTTCCTAGTCCATAATCTCCAACCACATTCCTTCACCTTAAATTCCCCACCACACTGTTCCAGTCTCCCATCATCATGTTTCTTACTTGACCTTTTCCACTCTCCTCATACACCTCTTCTATTTGTTCAAATATCCTGTCTACCGTTTCCTCATCTGAGCATGTACACTTGAATGATCAAGGTATCCACTGGGTCACTCGATATCCTTATTGCCAGCACCCTGTCACTTACTGGCATCACCTTAACTGTATTCTTATCCAGTACTTTCCAATCAGCAATCCAACAAGGCTTTCCTTATGCTCACCTGAGTTATAAATCATCTTGTAGCCGCCTGCCTCAATCTCTCCTTCTCCTTTCCATTGTACTTCACTTAATCCTAGAATGCTGATGTTATATCTCTCAATTTCTTTCTTCACATTCTCCAATTTTCTTTTCCTTTTCATTGTTCTAACATTTTGAGCTCCAATCCTCAAACCAGATGCTTCCTTCTTTTTCCTGTTATTCTTAACTTCTCTTGTGGCGTTGTTTCTTGATTTTAGTTTTTCCATGTGCTTTACACCATCTAAGGGTTATTTGCACCTGAAACTGGTCTGAATTACTTATACTTTATTCACTTGTTCACAATGTTATGACTCTCCCAAAATAGTTCAGGGTTGGTTTTCGAAGATGTAACATCTTAAAAATTTTGTCCATACCTGAGACCCTAAAAATTATTGTGATTGCAAACTTTACCATCATTCATTGATGAGCTATTTATTATCATACTTGGCTCTAGTACTTTTGTTAATTACAGTTTTGACCTATATTTGACATAATCGAGTATTTAGAAACTTTGAAGCCTAAACCATCCCAAATTTTCACAAATATTTTTACAATGCGGAATAGTTTTATCATTTCTTTAGAACTAAACATATTTATATAATGCTCCGATAATTTTAGTACCAATAAATCACCAGATAGGTTTCCACCTTGTATTTTTCAATAACTTAGAACCCCTGACAAGGATTCCTAAAAAGGTTTCACAGCAGTTAAGGCAAACACTTAACATAACTTTTTATTAATATTTTTTTGGGCATCTTGCATTGTGTATGATAAGGTTCTAAAATAAATTATTTTAGATTAACCTCTAAAATATATAAAAAGGTCAGTTTTATATATATCACATCATTTGTAATTTCATTGAGTTATGGGATCATCACTTTTTGAGGTTATGATTCCCCTGACATTGCAGGCTCGCAGAATCCTTCTGCTCCTAAACCAGAACAAGTGAAAGTTGATGTTTCTGTTAAAGTTTGTCCTAAGCCACGGAAGGTCAGTGAACTCTGTCTTTTTTTTTTGCAAGTTCAGGAATTAGTTTCTCATATTTGGTAAAGAAACATTGCACTACCGGGGAAATTTTAATATGAACTACTAGTATATTATTATCTTATAAAAAATAAGTTTTTTAAAAAAATTTTTAAGCTTAAATGAACTAAAGTAAGTCATACTATAATGTTGAGCTAAATTCCTGAAAAATGCAACTTTATATAAAAAAACACTATAAAAGTCAAATGGTACTAAGTTATAAGAATCTAAGTTAAGTCTAGGGGTTAGATTTGAATACCCCCACCAAAACATCTATGAAAATACATATAAAATACTTACAAAGCTGACACCTTACATTAAGTCGCCTTGCATTAAGCCCTGAAAAATGTTTCACATTGCACTTAATTTTGACACCATTTGTACCAATAGTGCTAACCGTAGAAGGTCTACACCACGCTGACTGTGTTCAAGACACTGTATAATGTCCATTTTCACATCTAGGCTAATAGATTGTCTGCTTTTCTTCGCGACCGGAGTTGTTGATGAATTACAAAGGTGTTTAGTCACCATTCTTGACAGACAAAAATTACTGTATAGTGATACAAATAATCTATAAACACCAACAAAGAAATATAAACACTAGTCTGCTCTCACATAAAACTTAATTGATGAAAAAGATGCCAACAACTTCATGCTCAACAATGATTGTTGAGGGTTTGGGGGAGGAAGAGGAGAAGGGTGTGCGAGATGGCCTGCATGAATGATCGCATAGCGTGGGCGGAAATTGGGTGGTTGGCAAACAATTCAAACTTGACGCTCAATTCATTCGGCCGAAAAACAAATCTGTAGTTAGTAGAAGAAAATGTTAAGTAAATATAAGGTCACAAACTATTAACAACTTTGCTATAGCAGGACTTATTGTATAGCGAGAAAACAAATTTTTTGCACAGAAAATGTTTTTGGGTTTTATTAATCACTTACTAGTAGTCCTAGTAAAAATGATAATTGTACTTCAATTAGCATCATAAATATATTACTAATAACACCAATTAACAAAATGAATACCCACTGGAATTTAATTTAATTTGCTAAAAATGTTTTTGAAATGCCAAGTATTATAAAAACACAATGATTATAACTATATTTGGTTAGTTGTATATCAGCAAAAACTTGCAATTTACTCCCAAGATGGTCCATAATGTAGAAATAATCTAAAAAGCACAAAATAAAATACAACTAATTTTGATGAATTAAATAAAATGAGATATAATTTTTTTGAGAAATGCTTACTTTTGACAAAACAAACAAAGCAAGTAACATTAAGTAATAGTAACCTTGTTAAATTGAAAAGGAAGATTTCTCTTTATTATCAAAGTAACTTCTCCAAGTTAAATATACTTCAAACATACTTGTAAAGAAAGGTAAAAAACAACAAAATTTGCCACATTAAAAGAATGTACCTATTAAAAAATAATCAATTTAAAAGTTTCAAATTTAAAATATATTTAACAAAGATAATACATATTTAAACTATTAGCTCATGACTGAGAAGTAAATGAGACACCCAGCATCCTAATTGGGCAAAGGCCGGAGTAGAAGTGGTTGAGACAACACACTAACACATACAAAAACCCATTTAAACAGTATCTTTCATCAACCATAAGTGCCTTCCTTTAGAGACAGAAGACAAGAAATAGGTCATATTCACTTTTATTTCAGGGTTGCCAAATATCTCACAAGGTTGGTACCATATTTTCAGCCCCTTGCAAAAGATGTTCCTTTCAAAATTGCTTATCTCCCGTAGTTGTAGATGGAATTTTAAACACTCACTTTGGTGGCCGCATGGTCTAATGCTCTACTCTCGCAATAGACTAAACTGCCAATGATGGGGAAATCGAGGTTCAAATCTCGGTCAGGTGTAATGAATGTGGTTTTTCCCTCTTCCTCTACAAAAATGCGGGTACACTTCCTTAAACTATAACCTTCCTAATCCCTAAAGCCACTAGTGTAATTAGTAAATAAGCACATAACCCGAATGTGTAATAAGATTGGTGCTAAAAAAGTAGTTATAATTTATTTTACTGCCAATGCTAACAATTTAAAAAGAGTTTTTGTCATTTTTTATTTTATTGCTATTAGTATTATTTAACTAAACAAACAATTTATTATTAGAACTACTTTATTAACAGGGGACCTAATGCCAATATTTAAAACAGGATGTCTACCATCCGAGGAAAATCAGGGAAAACGGGAACTAGCCGGGTATTTGAAGTGATCAGGAAAAAACGAGAATAAGTCGGGAATTTGGTAAATTACAACAAAAATCCAGGAAAATGTTGTTTTACTCAAAATATGAAATGTAATAATCATTAAATCAGTAAATAATAATGTTATTCAAACTGTAGTTTTTTTGTTTGTTGCTGTGTCATATATTTTATAATTCCTAGCAAACAATGTTATTACAAATTAAAAAAAAGTTTATTTCAATTTTAAACTTATTTTTATTCATAAAAAAGATTAATATAAAAATAAGGAGAGGGGTGGGGGGAGTTAGATGGATGTGACATACTTTTTAGTCGGGAATTTCAGGAAATTATCAGGGGAAAAAATCGGGAATTTCATTGGTCAAGTTGAATAGACACCATGATTCTAGAAGCATCTAATGTTAAACATACTTTGATGAATTGACCCCCGAATCCCCTTCTATCTTCTGATTCCTAAAAACTACTTTTTTTTATAAAATAATAACGAGTAATAATTTGTCGTTTACTAAATCAAGTCAAATCTGGTAACCATATTTCCTTTCCATAAATTCCACAACTTTTACTATCTTCACTTAGACCTGGAACCATATGTATCGTTCTTCAAATTTGTAACCATCTATTTCATTTACTTCAGCTTTACCTAAGGAGCTGAAACTTGGCACACTGACTCAACTCTAATGACAATACAATTTTTTTTAAAATTAGGGATTTAAATCTTTTCTATTAACTTCACTAGGTAAAAAACTTTTATTCCTATAACTTAATAAACCTAGATATAAAAATGGGTTTAAAAACTTTTATAATACTAATATTAAGTCAAACTAAACAATACAAAATCTATTTTTAATATTTTAATTGCAACAATTTTGGTCCAGACAAAAGTGTTTCTTTAATTTTCTCATTCATAAATTCATTGATAGTATAGTAGCTCCATGACTTCTTTGGTGCTGACTGACAGCTTTGAAAAGTTACCAGACAAAATTTTGTATCCCTACTCTAAACCATATGATCTACAAAAATATGTGTTTAACAGCTGTAACTTCTGACAGTCAAAATTTAGGTATATACCTAAATTTTGACTGTCAGAAGTCAGCTGTGAGCTGTCATTCAGCACCAAAGAAGTCATGGAGCTACTGTAGTATTACATATTAGAACTAAATATTGGTTAGCTAAATCTGTATTATTATGAATGACCAAAGTCCTCTTTCATGCATCAAACATATTTAAGAATTGGTGGCACATGCTTTGACTAAATATGAGCTAATAAATTGGAAAATGCCAAAATTCTTTCTATTTAATCCTGAATTGCTCTTTAGATTAAAAGAGAATTTTTTTTTACTTTTTGATTTGACTTAATAGAATTTTTTTTATTATTAATTTCTCTCCTGTTTGAGTTTTTAGGCTTTTCTCTTTTAGGAATCTAAATGGGACATTTCACACTACTTTCTGCAGAGTTTTGATAGAATAAAACTTAACTTGGGGGAATGGGTTAATAGCAAACAACTTTCTTACATCTATTACCTCCTTTTTCAATGTCAACCATGTAAAATGTATTCCTCTTTTCACTGTGAAAACACCATATTTTTCCTTTTGTTTGTCCTTATTACATTCCTGTAGATTTTGCATATATACAAGATTACATACCTCGAAATGTAAAAGGGGGTTTTCTTTAAATAATATTATGTCATTCCTTTTAAACATGCTTTAATATTTTGATGCTCAAAAAGTCATGTCATCTTAGGTGTGAAAAGTAATACTCAATATATTCTTTAGTACTCAAAAGAAAGATCAATATTTGAGTATGATATTAATTGTAATATTTTATTTCACTAGTAAAATCAGACTCTTTATCTCTCTAACACATTAGAGATGTTTGGGAAATAATATTGCATCAGAGGGTCTTTATGTAATGATAGATTTAGCAAACTATTTAGCAAACTAATCATATAAAATGTCCTCACGTACTATATAGAGTGTGGATCAGGAAACACATTATGGTATTAGTATAGGAATTTTTAGATAAAATGAAGTGTTTGTAAATCACTGACAAAATAATGATGCATTTTTTGGTATTTGCTGACTTAAAATAATTAATATTTAGCTTGAAAAACAATTTCAGTTTTAGAAAACACTCTTGTAAGTTATGTCTAATTTATTTAAAAAAAATGTATGTGTTCTTTTTTGGTTGTTTACTGAATAGCTTTCTTTATGCCGTATGAATGAAATGTATTGTTTTTAAAAAGTCGGATTTAGGGACAATTCAGAGATATATTCATTTAACTTGTCTTGGACTGATTTTTAAACATATATTTGTAAATGAACCTCTTATGTGATAAATTTTCCCTAAAAGCCTCCTCCCTATGACTAAGATAGAATAGAAATAAAGGTTTTAGATTATTTATTACACATAATATCACATGTTCGTTTTGTAAAGCTCTGCAGACCTGGCTATACTTGCGGTTTGATGGCATTTATACATTTACACTCAATTTGAGTAATGTTTTAACAAATAATAAAATATTAGTATTACTGGTATCTTAAATTTTATAGATAAAAAGCTCTTTTTAGAAAGCCTATTTTATTAGTTTCACTTTATTTAAAACACACTGTTTAGGAAATGTTTAATAAATTGTTTAAAAGAGTTTTATAAAAAACTCATTTCAAGGATTTACTCATATTTAGTAGTAATGGAGAGCTTCAAGTATTTGGGGAGTGAACTGATGCAAATTAGTAAGAGGATTCAAAAAGCTAACAACTTGTACCAAAGTGTACAGAACCTAATCCCGAACAAAGACATTCCAATGAAGTGTAAAGAGTTAATGTATAAAGTTTAATACTACACACCTATTATACTTAGATATGTCTCATAGACCTGGACAATGACAAAGAGGGACGAGAGTAGAATCAAGGCAGCCGGGATGAAATTACTACTAAGTATTTTAGTAAAGACACAAAGAGACAAATGAGGACGTAAGGAAATAAAGTGGAGTGGAAAAGCTGAATGAAAGTAGAGACAGGACTAAACTGAGATGGTTTGAACATGCTAAGAGGATAGAAGATGAAAACCTACCAAAGCAAGCGATGGAAAATGAGAATGTTTGGAAAAAGATCCAGGGGAAGGCCCAGATTGAGATTAAAAACTGTGAGCAGTGGCCAAATGGTCTAAGATGTCACTCTCATGTTAGGCTGGCCTGCTGATGACGCAGAGATAGATGTTCGAATCCTGGTTGGGTATATTGGGTCAGGTGGTTTTCCCTAAATTGTTTTCCACTCTCCTTCCACATAAATGTGGGTAGACCACCTATATAATGCTACCTACCTCATCCATACTATATTAGAGTAATTATCATATATGCATACTACCTGACAGGTAGTAAGATGCAGTGATTAAAAAATATAGTGCTAGCAGAAGAAAATTGGACTGGAATAGAATGATGGAGGAAAAGTGGTGGAGAGAGAAGAGGACGTTGAGATATACCATTCAAGCTCCGACCTGGCAGAAACTTGATAAAAGGAAATGAAGACGATGATGTTGATGATGACTCATATTTAATATTTAAGGTGGGATGGAAGGGGACAGGAGAAAATGCCAGAGTTTTTTTTCTTCAGTTTTCATGGCAAAACATTTTTTTGGCCAAAATAAATTAGATATTGTTTCAGTACAAACATAGACTTTAATTTACTTCACATGTTGATATCAACAGTTCCTGAATATCTGTCATGAGCATGGTGGCATTACCTAACAAACTTTTACCTGAAGATAACAAGTTGTCATTAAATTCCAGGACACCCTTGACAGATATTCAAGAAATTTTGAGGTCACCATGTGAAGAAAATTAAATTCTATATTTGTACTGAAGCAATATTTTATTTATTTTGGCCAAAAAAAGTTTTTCCATAAAAACTGCAAAAACACTGGATTTTTCACACACCCTTCCATCCCACCTTGATTGCGGTGGTTTCGGTAGTCTTCTCTAGAGTTCTTTAATAGTTTTTTATCCAGGAAAAATCATTGTGAAACGACACATTTGTATTTTTTGAATGAATTAATTATATAGTTTTATTTAATAGAATATATTTTACTTCAACAAACTTATGATTCTTTTAAATTGGGATATTTTAATAACAGTATAGAAAATGGAATTATCATCTATAATATTACTATTATATGTTTTCTCTGACATCTAAGCTTAATTCTATCATCTATATATTTTCTCACGCCTATTGCTCATAAATGTGAGAGCTTTCTTTAAATAAATCTGAGGCTGGTTGAATGAAATGGCTTGTCTGGATTTTATTTTATGCACTACTTTTTATTTTGTACCATAGTCGTACAGTATGATTGGTTGTAACACATCCACAGTGTTCTCTTCCTCCCTAATTGAATTGTTGGTAAAACATTGTAATATAGACAGACATTAATAGATCATGTTTGAAGAGAAAATCCTATCCTGTAATTTAGTCACTAATAGAGCTTTTTTGAAGAGCAAATCTTACCCTGTATTATAGTCATTAATATAGCTTGTTTTATGAGGAAATCCTACCCTGTAATAGTCATTAATAGAGTTTGTTTTACAAACAAAACCTACCCTGTAATACAGTAATTAATAGAACTTATTTGAAGAGCAAATATTATCCTGTAATATAGTCATTAATAGAGCTTGTTTGAAGAGCAAATCTTTTCTTGTAATATAGTCATTCATAGAGTCAAACAATCTAAGGCATAAGGCCCGCAAAGTTTTTTTTACACCACAAATTTTGAACAAATAATGAATAATACAAAGCAAATAATTAATTTTAATATTATTTAATCTCTTTTGATAATGGTGTTTTATATTTAACTATCTATTGGAAGAGTGCAAAATAAAAAAATATTTTTATCCTTCTTAAATGTCCTTTAAAATTTTAAATGTTCTCTATTTTAAGACCTCTTAAAGGATATCTAGGTTTGAAACACCTTAAATATTCTTTAGGTCTAAAACCCTTTAATGGTTATCTAGGTTTGAAACCCCTTAAATATTCTTATGTTATTAAACCCCCAAAATGTTCTCTAGGTGTGAAACACCCTAAATGTTCTAAGCTCTAAAACCCCTTAAAGAGTATCTAAGTTTTAAACCCCTTGAATATTCTTCTGTTATTAAACGCCAAAAATGTTTTCTAGGTTTGAAACACCCTAAATTTTTAAGCTCTAAAACCCCTTAAAGATTATCTAAGTTTTAAACCCCTTGAAGATTATATTGGCATGAAACCCCTTGAAACTCCTTTTTGTTTAAAGCCCCTTTAATGTTCTTTAGAATTGACACCCCTTAAAGGTTCTTTGTTTAACACCCCTGTAATCTCTACTCTTTGGTTGCTAACAACAGATAGGCTGATGCTCATAAATAGTTGACCTTGACAAGCTACTTCCTCCCCCTTCATTTCTATGTCCCAAAATATGGTAGAGTCTAATATATATCTCTGTCCTTCTCTAAATCTTTCAAGCTCTCTCGCTTGCTAAACCTAACAAATAAGTGTTGATAGACATTGACTCTGAGCTTCCCAACTTGTTTGTCTCACCACAGGCAGTAAAATACCCTTCCAAGTTTTCTACAGAACTAGGAATGAGCGATTATAATCGATCAATCGATCTTCAATTATTTTGATGTTACTAGTCGATTATTTTAACCGATTAATAGAATTGTGATTAATTGAGTTGATCAATTACCTTTCTACCGCTTATTTAATAATCTAATCAAATAATCGGTATAAAATGTTGTATTTTAATTTTTCAAAAACATTTTTTTTTTTTACTTTTACATATCAAGAGAAAGTATTGCAATTGTGAAAAATCTCGATGTTGATCTTTAATTACTTATGTAGTCAACATTGAATTCAGTTTAGTTTGGTTCTTATCATTTTATAAACCATGTTCTTAGTGAAGATAATGACAAAAACACAGCTGAAAGAGTATATTGTAACTTGACACTTTTATCACTGGAACCACTGTTGCCAAAACGATAAAAAACAAACAACTAATTAATTAAAAATATCATGATGTGTCTCACAAGACAAACAAAATGATGCACAAGTGATTCACCATCTTCGCGAGAACTATTGTTCACAAGATTCAAATTTTAATTTTTTTAGATTCCAAATTATATAACACTGATATCCAGATGTTCTGCACAATTTTTATTTAAAATTTAATAAGTGGTTAAGAAGTCTATACTGCAAGTAATTGGTAAAAACAGTTTCCATCTTTTTAAACAATTATACATTTAGCAAACTTAGAACATTCTATCCAAGTATTACTGAGCATTGGTCTTCATATTTATAAAACTTACGAAAATAAAAATAATTCAAATGCATTAAAAATCTGGTAGCTTTATAATAGTAACTTATTTGTGCAAATTGTAATTGAGTTATAAGAAACTCATCACTTCTTGTTTGTCTTGTTGATTAAGAGTTATAGGAAGATTACGTCTTGTTCATTATGGTAATAAGAGTTATTAGAAGAGTCACTTCTTGTTTATCATGGTAATAAGATTTATAGGAAGATCATCACTTCTTTTTTTATCATGGTGGTTCCTACAAGTAGAAGCTTAAGCCACTTTCCTGTACTATAACTGTATTGTACTGCTAATGTAGTGTGTAGTAAGTAAGTGGCTTGTTGTCGGCAGAGAAGAGCGAGCAGGGCTGAGGCATGATAATGCCGTGCTGACTGGGAGACTTGAGCGTTTGTGGGGGAACTGCAAGGAGATGTTGAACGGGAAACAGCAGCAGGTCAGACTCAAGCAGTGGTGTGTAGGACACGAGCAGATTTGGTAACATCGTTAGTTCCACCATAAAGGAAAGGAAGGAGAACTTAAATCATAAATAATATTATGTTTCACAACTTTAAGAAACCTTGGTCTTAGTTTTCAAACCCTTTTCAAAAAGTTATTTAATCTTTAAATGGCTTTGTAAATAATGATCACCCAGAACCCTAATAGTTTAAATAGGGTTCAAATCCCGCTCGGGTGTGAAGAAGGCGGTATTTCTTAAATGGTTTCCCCCTCTCTCTGTTCACAAATGGGGGTAAATTTCCTCCAAATTCTACCTTACACACATCCCTACTATATTAACATGATTAATATATAAGCGTATAACCTAAACAGGTAGCATGACGTGGTGAGAAAAAAGTAAAATGAAGTTAATTTCTAAATGAAAATGTTTGAACTTCTAAACAAAGGCCTCAACCTCTAATAGAATTATTTTCTCCATTCTTTCTACATTTCATCCTTGTAGTATCACTTTGTGCCAAACTGCTCGTGCCCCACAGAACTGCCCATGTGTGTTTACAACCCTTGTTAATTTAATGGAGTGGCTTCTTGTTGTTTCAGGGAAGAAATGGCTGGGCTACAAAGTAACATAAATATTTTAAATAGTAAACTTGAAGTCTCGTTTGAGGCACAGGAGTGGAAAGGTAATAACGCACTCGAGTCAAAAGAATTTAGGTGTGTAGCCTGCACTAGCTAATAGTCGCTTAGTGCTTGCTTGCACTATTGCTTTTGTGCGATGACAACGTCATTCTATTAAACACATATTGAACTTATCTGAAATGAATGTTTTCAGGCTTGAGCTGCGGTGGGTGAATAACTTTCGACGTTTTGGCTGTAGTTACAACATCCATCATTTGGGATGTTTCAAGACTCATACCAGATGGTGTCTGTTGTAATTTCAGTTGAAACTTCAAAATTTATTATGCCCCCTATGCGACCCAAGCCTGAAAACATTAATTTCAAATCAAATACCGGTCACAAAATCCTTCAAAACAAACATACTCTACTTAGTTAACATGAAAATATCAGATAATATTTGTTTCAACTTACAAGAAGAGTAAAGACATCCCTCAAGGTCATTCTCTAAAGGAGGGCACATTTTTTTTACTCTTGTTATTCCTCATAAAGATGTATATGACTAAAGTTACCAATCATTTAAAGATCAGAAAGATTTGTTCATAATCCCCTTAGGTAAGCTTAAAGATATAGGCATTGATTAAGTTGAATTTTCAGAGCCTCATAGAATATTTTCACATGACAATTCCTATATTTTGAAATGTAAATATTTAACCTTAATTTTAAACCTTACATTATTTAAATAATTTGATATTTTGAATTATTTGAGAGTCTTAGTAGGATATTTTTATTTATTACTTGATATACACAAGTATGATGATACATTCAGCATCTGTAAAAATCCCACCAGCCAAATTATAGCGGCTTGAAATTAAATCCAAACATGAGGACGCAACATCTAGATTGTTATGTATGAATCCTGGCACACACGGAACACATAAAAGGACATGTGTGAGAGCTACTACCCACTGTATCCTAGTTATGTATTTCTCTAGGCAATAAGGCACTCCATCATCTAGGTGCATGATGTCCCTAGAGCAGTGATTACCTACCAATCTTATTTGTTTGGAAGAACTCTTAAACATTGTATAAAATATCAGGGAAACCCTACCTGGATGGCATATATATAAGGTTCTAGAGGGGTAAATTACAATATAGATGTGTAAACCAATAATGTTAGTAAATAATAACTAACTCACACTTTTTTATAAATTATTTCAAGTGTACTTATTTTCTGTTTCTATTTACTAGTTGTCCTTAGCTTCTTGAACTTGGCTAATCAATATTCTCGCTAACCTCACTTTTAACATTATTATTGGCACTCTTCTCATCTTCTTCGGATACACTAGTTCTCTTAGTACATTTACACACTGTCCAAACATTATGGGCAGACCAATAAAAAGCAAGCTTTTGCAAATGTTTGCGGAACCTCGGACACCTGCTCGCGGTACCCTGGTGGGGAATCACTGCCCTAGACTTTGTGATTGCAATGTGCTGGGAGTTAATTAAAAAATAAAAATATTTGTCATACATTATTTTCTAAGTAATTCAATGTATTTTTTTACATGTCATGTTTTGCTTACTCTTTAAATTCATATTATTGTATATTAACTAAATATATTTATTGTGAATGGTATACATTTTATTATAGGGTTTTGTCAATTGTTTCACCAAAGTAATGTTTATGTGCCTGGAAAGTGACCAACAATATTATCTAAACATATGTATTATACAACCTATGTTCATTTAATAGGAGGGTAAGGGGGTTCTCACCCGGGAAAAATGTATAATTTGAGGCAATAAATGGGCCTTGACTCGAGGTTTTAGGCAACTGTATTTTTAAAGCTATTTGTTAACTATGG
Source organism: Timema bartmani (assembly GCA_902151455.1). Lineage (NCBI taxonomy): Eukaryota > Metazoa > Arthropoda > Insecta > Phasmatodea > Timematidae > Timema > Timema bartmani. The sequence continues at coordinate 44,017 of CABFWB010000223.1, forward strand.
ATATATCAAGTTACAAGTGTTATTTGTATTGACATTCATCATCATTTTGTTTAGGAAAAATAACAATTTTCAGCTCGTAAAAACTCCAGGCTTTATCAAGTGATCAACTTAAAACATTACCTAACCTTCTTATGGCTACTATTATCTAGTAGGCCAGTAGTCTTAGCTTTAAAACTAGTAGGAAGTGACAATGGCGCTACTAGCCTACTTGATTAACAATGATTTCTATACATTTTACTATAAAAGGTATCTCCTTTAAATGTTTGATGAATTATGAAGTTGGGAACTTTTGAAGAGTAGGGATCGACAGTTGGTGAATTTAAAATTTGACTGTACAAGTCTGCGGTAAATAACGTTCATAGTCGAAAGGACTGTGGTTAGAATTTCCTAACTCAAGATCTCGATTCTCCACAAAACTCTCAACTTTAAAGCATCCCTTCACCTCCACCCCACGACGCCCCTGCTTTGGTTGTATCTTGAAATGATTCTGAACAGTCCATTTTTATTTTTTAATAAATACATATATATTCTTAAGAAACCCTATATTTTTTAATGTATTCCATAAAATGACTTGGCATGCCAAGTCCTTATTAGCAAGTACCAGTGCTAGCACATGAGGGCAAGCTAGACTTGACGGGACTGTACCAGTTAATTATTTCCTCCCATTCTTGATGAAACTTACCCTTTAAAGCTAATACACAAACATCCCACTATATTATTGTGTGTGTGGTTGGTCAAACAGATGGTTTACTAGTACAATGTCACCTAGATTTGCTTGCCATTGACAATTACAACTCTCTAAACATGTGCAAGTGTGAGGATAGATATAGCTGTGTGGGGTTCTCTAACCAAACAGTATTTATGTAACTTAATCTCCCATCTTTGTTCAGGCAAGGATGCCTTTGGAGTTGATTTAAGGCACTCATTACTATAAACACAATAATTTATTATAATTAAAAAATAAACACAGTCCAATTTTCATAGAAAGTGCCTTCTGATAGCTATAAAACATAGCTCTACTTTAACATATTCATATGTCACGTCACGTGATCTGCAGCTCTCACTTTTGATAGATAATAAAATAACTATAAAATTACTAAGGGTGTGTGAGTAGGTATTTTTCACTTCAAAAAAAGTACAAATCTACTATGAATATTTCAAGTTAAGTTTTAAATAAAAATCCAATTTTTAAATAACTGTTTTAAATCAGACAAAAGAAAATATCAAGGAAATTTAGTTGCTATGAAATACCTTAAAATTGAATCAAATGTATTAAACTTAAAATTTTCACAGTGAAATAAAAAAAAATTGAGTAGGCCTACTCCAATTTTTTTATTTTGTAAAAATCTTAAAGTTGAATTTGAACAACTACTAAAACTCAACTCGAGCTTGAATTTTTGAGTACTAACACACCCCTCTAAATAACACTAATACCGTATTGGCCCGGATATAGTGTGAGGCTTTTCTCCAAAAAATGTCCTTATGAAAACTGTACTTGTAAAATATGAGCAGCCTAACATTTTTCATTGAAAAAAAGGCAGATTCATACAGAGGTCAATTTTTTATCCTGCTGAAATTGTACCGGCCTGTCAGCGGGAATCATTGAATGCCTCTAATAATAAACTCAAGGTCAAAATGAAGGGAGCGAGAGAGAAGATTTCCATTCATCAGTCATTGAATTGGTAACTCAGTGGATCATTGTTAGTTGACGGTAGAACTGTGCTGTGCTACTGATATTAAAAAATCACTCATGGCAGATTTGCAAGTGAGTAATCGTGCTATAAAGAAGGCTTTGTCAGCGTCTCAAGTAAACAATGGAATGAGAAGAAGCTACAATAAGTATTTTATCTTAAAAGCATTATGTAAGGTGCAACAAACAAATAATTTGTAGGCTGCTAACAAGTTTGGTATTTTTTAGGCCAATATATGACATTGGAGGGGGGAAAAAAAAAACTAGGTGTGCCTGTGCAACAAGAAAAGCATTCAAAGGGCCTAATAACTCTGTGTCAAATTTGTCAAGTTTTTACATCAAGGTATAGATGAGACTAATGTTCTAGATTTTGGCCATTCAACCTATCTTAACCTCTGCTCTCCTGGCATATGGAGGAATTTATTTCTGATGTGGTGACACCATTAAGGTGAATTCCACTATCCCCAGATGGTACCGGGCAATTAAAATACCGAGGGCGAACCAACTAATGATATTCCAACCATCAAGAGTGACAAGTGGGTCTAGGCTTAGGTTTAGGATCCTAACCGGATAGTTATTATATTAAAAACATAAATCAAAAATAAAGAATAAAATTGTAAATGGAAATCATATACACACACACACAAAGCCCCAGATGATAGGATGATACGTGAGAATGATGATGGTGGAAAGCAGAGGGGACCTACAGTTTAACTTGATTTTTGAATCACGATAGGGGCCTGGCATTTCACACATTCACAAAGGGTGAGAGCACACACTTTGCCAGTGGTGAAGGAAGGGTTTGGTAATCAGACAAATCTGTGCTGGGACCACTATTTGAACTCCGGACCCTTAACACAGAAGTCTGACACCTTACCCCTAGACCGCCAAGTCCCCCTACTTCAAGTTATATCTGATACATTTTTATGTTTCAAGTAGAACACCTTCAAAATCTTAAGGTCGTATTATGTGTGAAGCCGTACTATATTCAAGCCAATACAGTAATATAGTATTTTTTTTCTATCCCCAAATACCCTTCATATCAAAATTGGACTATACTCAGTTTTCACATATTCCTATGAAATGGAAGTAATTATTTTGATCACCCATTCTAAGTTGTTGTGGTCATAACACTTGTAAAAAGGGTGGGTGGGAGTGGTAGAGTGTGTGGGAAAAAATAACAAACTAAACACACAAACTTTTTTTACCAACCTCTTAGGCTTTCGAAGGAGACTGAACAATGAACATTGTAAATACTGGGGTACTTCAAAAAGTTTCTGCTCTTTATAGTTCACAAATTATTTGTTGGTTAGATACATCACAAATGCATTATTTCTCAATATAGTCTCTGACAGAAAAAACAAGTTTTTGGTTGCGTGAGTAGCCAATCACCAAGCCAAGCCTCTTTCACCTCATCATCACCTGCAAATCGATGACCTCTCAATGCATTATTGTGAGGTCTAAACAAATAAAAATCAGATTGTGTTAGGCCTGGACTGTAGGCAGGCTGGATGGTCAAGAGCTTCCTGCTTTGAAGGGTGTTTATGGTGTGAGCAGCCATATGAGGGCGCGCATTGACGTGTAACAAAACAAAAAACCCTGACAGTCTTCCACTCCATTTTGTCTGTATAGCTGGCCATAATTCATGTTGCTGCATTTAAGAATCCTGTTCACTTGTTACAGAAGTCCCAGGCTTCAGATAATGTTCAAGAGTAGGGCCTTGGGAATCCCAGAACAATGTGAGCCTAAGCTTTCTCACAAAGAGCCGTGTCTTAAATTATTTTTTAAAGCAGTTGCTGATGTGTGCTTCCACATCATGCTCTGGCGTTTAGTTTCTGGTTTGTAGTGATGAATCCAAGTTTTATACCCCTGTGATGATGTGATTCAAAAAGTTATCTCCTTCATGATGATACTGTTCCATATGGTGAAAGCAGATGTCCAGACGATTGCGCCTAAGCTCCTCTGTCATTTGTTTAGGCACCTATCTTGCACAATCTTTGTGGAAACTAAATATGTCATGCACTAACGAATAACTGGAACCATGACTGATGTCTACTTGTAGTGCAACTTTATCTATACTGACTCTTCTGTCTGCAAGAATAATGGCCTTGGCTTGTTCCTGCTTCTCATCACTGGTTGATGTTGACGAACATCCTAACTGCTATGCATCCATCACACTTGTCTGACAATTTTTGAACATCCACTCATATACACCTTGGTGAGGTAAAGCATTGTCCCTGTATTGAGTGTGTAGATGAGTGTGAATCTCAGCTCCTTCAACATCTTTGGTCCACAAAAATGGTACATCGCTTCTCTATTTTTCCTTGGTGGACATGTAAAAGGGTGCAGCCATGTTCAAAGTAGCAATTAACACAATGACAGAAAGCTTAACACCAGCAGTTTACAGAACCACCAGACTCGGGGTTACAATGTTTCCAAGTCTCTTCTTGCAAACAAGACAGTGCGGAAACTTTTTGAAGTGCCCTCGTACATAAAGTAACTATTACTGCCCACTCAGGGCTTACTATCTGAGATGAAGGGTAACTCAGAAACCCCATCAAAAGGGCTGAGATCAGAGATTGAGCTGCCAATATACATCCCCATATAGAAATATAATTCATTAGAAAGCTAGATCTTATAAAATTAGATACGTTACATGTCTTTTAAGACACCACTATCTCCTTTTTATTTTGTGATGCAGGTTGAAGATGACTGCCATCAAGTTATCAAATACTTGAATAAGATCTCAGTTGACAATTTTAATTGTTTTATTGTAAAATAATGTAATGTGAGTGGAAGGGAAAGAAATGAACCTGAGAGGATAGTTGGGTTGAAATTGTGACCAGGCACATCGGTGTTGTTTTTGCAATGATACACACTTGGGAAATAGGAAAGGCATCTGGGAGAAAATTTGTTTAACTATAGTTTACTGATGACTAATTTTTGAAAATTTTCAAAGTGGCTCTTACGTTACCTTATTTTGGGGATGCACCGAGATCTAAATAGAAAATAAAATGGGGGTACGGAGGTGACCAGTTAAACATTGTGAGCAAAGAAAATATCAGGCAATCAGAAATAGTCTCTATATCAATTACCAAATGTATTTATTTCATAGGAGTGAAATATCTGTCATGGAATGGAAGTGAGATATCTTCACTCTGAAAATATTATTTGGTCAGTAGGATTAACCCCTTACCTTTCTTTCAGTGCCAGCGTCTCTTCATAAGATTATTGTTTACAACACTCAACAATTTTTCTCTTTTTTCTATGCACATTTACCTAAATAAATAATCAGTGATTTTTGTGACGTTCAAGACAACTTTAATCTAGGCCTATTTATTTATTATTTTGTCAGATTATAACGTTTATAATAGTAAAAAATTTAAATGATCAAGTTAACAAATATCAATTAGAAAACCTTCCAAAAAAATCTTCTAGGTGAATATAATGGTAAAAAAAAATTGCCTTGGGCGGTTGGGGGAATCTCCCCCTTAACCGCCTTTAGCCCCTCCTCCCCTCCGCCCTATTTCACAATCCTGCATATGCTACTGCTGGTGAGTGTTTCACATGATAAATGAGAATGTATGTTAATTTTTCTAAAAATATAATAGTTTAAGTTTAGAATAGTTTACCATTAACTGATTCTTGAATATTTTGTCCCAAGCTACAAGACTACACAAGCAATTTTGTCTGATTGTGTCGTACCATTTATTTGAAAGTGTAAACATAAATTATTCTGCTTTGCAACTCCATAAGATCTTGACTATAGCAGCAACTTCTTATCAGTATTTGGACAATCTTTCAAAATATATCATTGACAGTTAATAAAATTGATTTTATAATGAAGGAATGATTTTTTTATAATTAAAATCAATTTCTTTGATTAATTCAGGGCTACATTAACTATCAGAATCTATTAAGAAAATCACTTTCAATGCTTAATATTTTCATATTTAAAATATTTCATTGTATATATATTCAAACAGCCCAATAACAAAATGTGTATTTCATTTTAAAAATGTTTATGGGTGAAATTTTATGTATTTATTGAATAAAATAGATTAAATATATACAATACTGCTTTTTAAAAAGGTTTGGATCAGTTTCTGATATCTACAAAAGTTCCTTAAGCTGCCCTCGTCTATTCATATCATGTGGGCTGCAGCTGGTACTTTTGATAGATAGTATTAGTAATTATTACTATCTATAAAATCATAATTATATGGTAAGATATTATAAACGATGATCCCAAATAATTGTTTTTGTATTTTCTAAACATTTTTTTCTTCACCAAAATCTCCCAAGAACTATGAAAACAAATTATTGAAACATAAAATTTGTAATAAATAACATTTTTTTGAATTCAATAATATTGTTTACTTATTTAAAAAAAGGGTATAAATTGTATTATTACATAATACTATTGAGATTGATATTGATAAGATAACCAGAAAGTAATCTATTATATAATGTAATTGACTGAAAACAATTATATTCTTCTGGTTTGTACTAAGTTAATGAAAATGATAGGTGTATAAAGTGAATGGTAGCAAGACATGATTCTGAAAAACGCGTGTCAATGGTCGCATGGTCTAAACATGTCACTCTCCTTTTAAACTAAATTGTCATTGATGGGGAGATCGAGGTTTGAATCCAGATCAGGTGTAAAAGGGTTGTTTTTATTAAACTGTTTCCCACTCTCCTACCATGCAAAGGTGGTATATTTCCTTTAAAATTATAACTTCCTGATCCCTATTCCATCAACTTAATTAAAGTATGCATAAGCTACTAATAAAGTCCAAACTTGGATAAAGTCAATATCATCCAGATAATATTGACATCCACCCGCAATTGGATGATGCCAAATTTTAGGGTTGAGCTTAGGTTAGTTAGGTCAGTTTAGGTTTGGTTAGGTTAGTGAAAAAGAATGCATTAAAATGAGGCATTTCAAATGTTAGTGCATTGCAATGATCCAATTTCAGGTCCCAGATCAAAATAATGTTTCACAATATAACTTAATCCATATTGAAACAGGCTTGATTTTAGAAATAGTATTCACTGTTTTCCAAACCTTGCTGGCTAGTGTCGAGATCATCCAGATAAGGTCACAAATGAGATAAATTACTTTCTATTTCTGATTTTATCAACTGCACTTGAATAAGGTTGACATTTCCTGGCTAATCTCGACATGCAGCTTTCCCACACTACTTTTAACATATATAACAAACAAAGGTACTAAGATGAGGTAAAAAAAACCACATATTTATAAAATGTTGTCATATTATTTTGCCTCAGATGACACCTACAGTGGGGGGCCTGAGCAACATCAACTTCGAGAAGAACCACAGTACCAACCTCAAGAACAATTCAATAGTCAAGACCAACAACTCCTTCCCACATATGAACCCCAAGACCAACAACTCCATCCCACATATGAATCTCAAGACCAACAACTCCACCCCACATATGAATCTCAAGACCAACAACTCCATCCCACATATGAACCCCAAGACCAACAACTCCATCCCGCATATGAACCTCAAGACCAACAACTCCATCCCACATATGAACCCCAAGACCAACAACTCCATCCCGCATATGAACCCCAAGACCAACAACTCCATCCCACATATGAACCCCAAGACCAACAACTCCATCACACATATGAACCCCAAGACCAACAACTCCATCCCACAAATGAACCCCAAGAACAACTCATTTCTCCATATGGACCTCAAGAGCAGTCTTTGTACGAACCAGGAGGTGAGCACAATTTTGAATCCCAAGGACATGAGTTGCAGGCTCAGTATGAATCCCAAGGTGAGAATGAACTTCAATCCCAATTTGAAACCCAACCTTATGAGTCCCAGCCAGAATATATATCCGATCCACAATACCAACCCGAATATGAACCTGAAACAGATTATGACCAGCAATTTGAGCCTCAACCAGGATACGAATCAGAACAAGGAGCCAGATCACAGTCTCGCTTGGCATACGAGCCCGAGCAAAACCAAAGAACTCAATCGCGTCTGGGATATCAGCCCGAACCCAGTCTTACAACTCAGCCCCAATCGATATACCAAGCCGAACCAAACTTCTCAACCAATGCACAACCTGAGCCAAATTTCCGATCTCAACGACAGCCACAATATTCACCAGATCCAAACATTAGATCTCAACAACAGCCACAATATTCACCAGATCCAAACATTAGATCTCAACAACAGCCACAATATTCACCAGATCCAAACATTAGATCCCAGCCGCAATCACAATATTCACCTGATCCAAGCATTAGATCTCAGTCGCAGCCACAATATTCACCAAATCCAAACATTAGATCCCAGCCGCAGCCAAGATATTCGCCAGATCCAAGCATTAGATCTCAGCAGCAGCCACGATATTCACCGGATCCAAGCATTAGATCTCAGCCGCAGCCACGATATTCGCCAGATCCAAGCATTATATCACAACCAAGGTATTCACCCGAATCAAGCACTAGATCTCAACCAAGATATTCACCTGAATCAACCACTAGAACTCAACCAAGGTATTCGCCCGAATCGAACACTAGAACGCAACCAAGGTATTCACCCGAATCAAGCACTAGATCTCAACCTATATATTCTCCGGAACAAAGGACTCAACCTCAGCCAGAATTCCAACTGGATGAAAGATTCGAAACTCAACTGGAATCAGATTACCAATCCGAGCCAAACATCACAAACCAATCTCAACCAGAGTACCAACCCAAATAAAATATCAGAACTCAACCACATTCGGTCTCCTAACCCAAACAAAACATCACAATCCAATCTCAACTGGAGTACCAACTCAAACCAAGCGTTCGAACTCATTCCCAGTTGGAATACCAACCTAAGCGAAGCACTAGAACTCATCCCCAGTTGTAGTACCGACCCAAACCTTGAATCGGCTCTTAGCTCAAGTACAAACCAAATACTTGTGGACGGCCTGTTACATGGTCTTGAACCCCCCACATCGAGCCACCCCCCATTCCACTTGTGGAGGCAGGGTGAGGTGGACCACCCCCCACTCACATTGGAAGATTTGGCTACCGACAGTGATTCCTTGGACTCACAGTCAGCACAGCTTTATGTCTTCAGATAGTGGCAGGATGTTGCTTGTAGCTGTAATGCACACTTCTAGTCTAGTCATTGACAAACTTGGTACTCACTTTAATTTTGTCATTCTTGTCTGACTCGCATAATTAATAACACACTACACTATTCATTCTTATAAACAGATTCTCCCTTACTGGAGTGCACATTAAAACTATTTGAAAAAATTACACACATATTATTTACTCAACATATTTTATGACCAGTCCAGCCTAATTATAACAAACTCTTTAAACAAGTTCATCTTCATGACAATCATAAATACCTACTTTAATTATTATTATTTTTATCATTATTATAAGAGCTCTAATTATAGTATATTTTTACGTAATAACTTAAAAGGACCTTAATGTGTTGCTGAACCATTAAAATTTAATAATAATGTTTCAAGATAGATTTAAAAACCTAATATGGCATGTTACTTAACATATCCATAGATCCAAGGGTAACTTATAATGCAAATTCTCATATAGTCAACACTTGAATATGCATTTGAGGTTTTAAACAAAAGTTTTATTATTATTCTAAATTTAAAGAAGATTTCTACCATAAGGTCTTGTTTTGAAAAGTTATTTATATAAAAATCTTGAGATATTCCTGATTTTCACCAGGCCTAATAAAGAAAAAATTAACATCTAACAAGAACAAAAATAGCGACCATGAATCTTGTTAAAACTAGGCTTGACTATGTTTCAAATTCAATTTAAAATAGCATATATTAGTCACATTTAGTTATTATGTGATTTTATATATATCAAGTAATATTTTTAGTCGAGTAACTTCTATTTTAGAGCATTGATATAAAATAAAGTTTCATGTCTGTTTGAGTAAGTTTTTTATTGAATGATCGTTGTTCCAATCTTATACATGAATTAGTTTCTTATTCTTAGATAACCCTTAATATGATTTATTGGTGGCATATAATATTTGTATTTTCAGTTTGAGTTTTTCTATATTTTTATAACTGCACTTGCTTGATTGAATTTGGAACCCTAAACTTGTTATACATCCAGTTATTGTTTTATGGAATTGTAAAAGCCCTACAATTATTCAAATAATAATATATCGCTTTAAAGAATCTTTCTTTTTGATATTTGAGATACATTTTGTTATTTATGAAAGAAGGTATAAGAATGAGGAAAAGTTAGGTTAATAATTTCTTTTACATGTTTATATATATGTGTCCTATTATTCTTTACCAATCTCCTTTTTTCTCCTCAGTGTTTCTTAGTTTACTATTTTAGGAAATTGTGTTACATGTTTCACATTCCCTTCTGATGAGTTCTGATAGTATTAAATCTTGGTCGAGGGATAAGTGGAAGTGAATAATTCTCTTCAAAAGGCAGCCATTTCCTCTTTATCTAGTGGCAGCAATGTAAAGTGTGAACTGTGTTATTCTTTTCATTGTAAGAGCTATATTGTGTTCATTCCCTCGAACAATAAGAAAGCACCCGCTTCAGTCGTAGGATTGTTTAATGTTGACATGTCATGTCATACCTTCACTCCATCTGAAAGCCGCATTGGTTGGTCGTGGGCCATACAATAAATTTATAGCACCTACGACCCAAATATATATATAGAGGTCTTATAGTAATGAAAAATAAATAAAAATTAATAAACAAATGAGTGTACATTTAATGAAGAAAACCCACCCAGCAGAAGAGGAAAAGTGTGGGAAGAATCCATTGCACAAAGTTGCCAAGTTATTTCTATCTTCTATGGTAGAAATAGTCAAAACACACATTTAGGCCTAGACACAAATTGAGTAATATTTTGGCATTGTTGCCTTTATCAAACGAAAAGAGAAGAGGGAATACACTTTACAAAAACAATAAATTACTCCACTTTGATTTCAAAAAGAAATTGTTAGAAAAACACTGTGCCAACTGTTGTATGAGCAAACATACATTTCTCAAAGCTTTGGCTGTAGTTATCCAATATAAATAATATACATATATCTCTTAATAATTTTCACAAAAAGATATTTATCTTTTAGAAAGAAAGAAATTATCATCTTTTGAGGCCTGGTGGTAATCTTGATTTGGTAATCTATTGGTAGGTCAATTCCCACTGTCTAAGTTGAGAACTGTTGTAACGTTTGGGAGATGCTCTTAATATTTTAGTGGTGTAGCAGGTTTGAAATCTCTGGTTTTGGGTACCAGCATGGATGGGTACAGGCTTGTCCGGGTCTTTGTGGTTTGTGTCAAAATGATGAATGTTGATTCGCTGTCTGAGAAAACTTGTATTTAGGCAGCATCACATGATTTGCACTGTAGTTGATATAGCAAGTTATTTGTTTTGTAGTTGTAATGACTAGGGATTTTGTATTCATTTTATCAATTTAGTATTTAGTAATTAAATGTAGCACCAATGCCCATGCCAATGACATGCCTACATTAGACCATCTTACTCCTGAAGCAGGTAATTTCTTATTATTTGAGGGAACGAACACACTATATTTAAAAAAAAACTATTTATTTTTAATGATTACATACTTACCTACTGTATGGCGTTAAGAACTTGAAAGTTCACTGCCACGCTTACAAAAGTACACCACCTATTTCTATCTTGAGCTGGTTATATCCAGTCCACCTCATTACACCCTATCTCCCTCAGGTCCATTTTAATATTATCCTCCCATCTGTATCAAGGTCTTTCCATTGGGTTTGCCAGTCATAACAATTACATTTATGCATAAACCATACAAGAAATTAATCTGAAAGAAAATATAAAAAAAAGGTTCATCGTGAAACTTGGCGATTTGTTCTTTATTTCTGCAATTTGAAGTGGCTATTTCACTTTGAGCTGGAGGGCCGCATATAACAAACTCTGGAACTAAGGGTTGGCCATTCTTAGTCTAAGCCCTAAAGTATAGCCAATAGGGTGGATTGCTGAAGAAGGGGAGATTAAGGTTCAAATCTCAGTTGGGTGTATTAAGGTTTTATTTTCCCTTAGTTGTTTTCCACTCCCCCTCCACACAAATGTAGGTATGTTTTATAAAAATTCTTCCTTCCCCATCCCTGCAACATAAGTGTAACTAATATGTATACAACCTAAATGAGCAGTGAGAAATGGTGAAAAAATATTATGAAATCTATTTCTCCTTTAACACCTAATCTAACCAGAACTGAAATTGCAAACATTATGTGCCTTTAGTGACAATATTATTATCTTTATATTATTATTTCAAATGATCAAACTAATTGTTAGGCTAGTTAAAATCACAATGGTTTTATGAGATAAAATTGTTGCCAACAATTTTGTGTGAATAATGAAAAACAAATCAAACAATTTACTCTAAAAATTAAATATGTTAAATATTACTTAGAACAATGTTTTGTATAAAATATGAGAAGTTGTATAATAACTCAACACAGTTTGACATTGTTATGTTATCACTGCCGAGGAGCGTAAATACTCCAAAATAAATGTATGAATACAAATGAGTGTTTTATTTTAAATGTATGCAGATTGTGTATTTGCTACATACATACATACACATACTCATACTCTTTTTTTATAAACACAGCAATATTTAAGAATGGTAACTTTATTTTTTTAATCATTATTTATCCTTGAGTCTCTTCATTCTATATTTCTAAAAAAGATACAAAATAATTTTTTTTTTTTTATCTCATAGCAGTTTATCATAGATAATTTAATTGTAGTAGGAATAAATTCAACACACAAAAAAACTAACATATTAGTGACAACTTGAATTTTTGAGCTAAGCTGATCTTTCAATTAATACTTAACAGATTTCTGATAACAGATGTCTGGTGAGGATAACTCATTGTTGACTCTTCTTTCTACTTATCTGGGTGTTGTTTGTGATGGTAAACAACTGAGCAAATTGGTTGTTGAATGGAAGAGGGTAGTCGATACAGATAAAAAAGGTGTATGAAGATATATTTTTGCAAGACTGTGTTAAGTATAACTTGCAAAAGTACACTGTGTATATCTTAAAATCCTTATCTTACTTTTTCAGGGTTGCCATGCACCTTGAAAACTTATAAAACACACAGAATTTTGAATTATAAAAATATTGGCAACCTAGTTCTTTTTTTTGGATAGTATAAATGTCAGCACCAATTACATATCTACACCCCAGATGGGAAGATAAATGCAGTGAAGGCTAGTTTATAGATAAATATTCACACCCAACCATATTTTCATTAATGTTATTTTAAAACTATATCAAATTAAATCATAATTTTACAGGTACAATCACAAGTTAATTTAAACATTATCATAACTCAAATTATTTTATACATTTGATTAAAAAAGTTATTTTAGTTTTAATTTTTTTTTAACTTAGTAAATAATTAGCTTTTCAGATTATATATATTGATCTTAAACTCGAGCTTTCTGGGAAGTTTGCTTGAGCTATACCATAAAGAAAATACTTGGAACTAGCAGACCTCCACTAACATTATTTAACTTTCTCACATTAATTAACCCCTTAGTTATAGTTGGGGCCTGGATTTTGATTACCTAAAAATGATCAAAGAATGAACTATAAGATAACCTAAAGATTCTAAAAAATTAATTCCAAATTTTCAAAAAATGACCTAAAAATGTGCACGACTAAATAAAACATGTAATTTTCAATGTAAAATGCAATGAAAAGCCTTTAACAACCAAACTCTTGCATTCTGCTAAATATAACATTAGTTTACAAATATCAGCTCCAGAAGTTATAGCTACCCCCTTCCAATGCAACCTTTTCTCGCTTGATTGCAGTGTCTTCATTAGGAATGTGTATTTTGCATCCATACACGCAAAGAGGATACAAAGTTAACTGCCTACATTAGCTTCTTATTCTGACAACTGTGTGATCAGTTTGTTTGTATTTAAGCATTTATGCATTTAAAAAATATTGGTAATATTTAAAAAATAAACCTATTTAACATAAATGCTTTAAAATTACTCAAAATTGCCTAAAAATTACTCAAAAAATTATTTGTAAAATATACATTTCAATGGGACCTGAATCCTTAAGGTTATTTGAGATTAGAGACGCAATTAAAAAAAAAA